>SEYY01003188.1:180000-200000 GCA_009176605.1 Armadillidium nasatum | reverse complement strand
TTTATAAAATTTTATTTGATTATTTTATTCCGTTCAATAAGAAGCAAAATCGAAAGTAAGGTACTTATATATATATTTCCTTTTTTTTATTACCCATAATAATAATCCATTACCACCCCAGATGTGTGATGCATACTCCATACAAGGGCGAACAACACCCCTATACAGAGCAAGCAACTGGGGTGGTGTGAAGAAATACTGAAGGCGCCTCAGAACACCCAACCTCTTAGAAGCTTGTTTAGAAAGAGAGGTAATGTGATCTTTCCAAGAAAGATCACGAGAAAAAGAAACACCGAGAATATTAAGGAGAGATGAAGGTTTGAGTTGCGTGTTTTCGAAGAAGATATCATAGTTGTGTGGAAGATTGTGTCGAGTAGAAGAGATGGAGGAATTGAGTTTTTGAGGCATTGAAAACAACCATGTTTTCTCTGCCCCAATTTGAAATGAGAGATAGATCAGAGGTTAGTTGCTCCAAGGCCACCCTCCTTGCCTCTATTAACTGTTGCTGGGAGGGGACGCCTTTCAAAATGAAAAGAGTAATGAAGGGTGGAGTCATCAGCATAGGAGTGGATAGGAGATGAAGTAATAGAGAGAAGGTCATTAATGAAAAGCAGAAAAAGTGTTGGGGATAGGACAGATCCTTGAGGAACACCACTATTTATAGATTTATAGGATGAACGGTGGCCGTCTACAACAGCTGCTATAGAACGACCAGAAAGGAAATCAGAGAGAAGGTCACAGAGAGAAGGATAGATTCCGAAAGAGGGAAGTTTGGAAATCAAAGCTTTGTGCCAGACTCTATCGAAAGCTTTCGATATGTCTAGCGCCACAGCAAAAGATTCACCGAAATGCCGAAGAGCGGAGGACCAAGAGTCAGAGAGAAGGGAAAGAAGATCACCAGTAGAGCGTTTCTTTCGAAAGCCATACTGGCGATCAGAGATAAGATTAGAAGAATTGAGATGTTTCCAAATCTTCCTGTTAAAGATAGATTCGAAAACTTTAGAAATAACTGAGGTTAAAGAAATTGGACGGTAGTTAGAGGGTTGAGAGGGGTCCCCCTTCTTCGGCACAGGCTGAATGAGCGCACGTTTCCAGCAAGAAGGGAAGGTTGAAGTAGAAAGACATAGACGAAATAGTTTACCAAGGCAGGGTGCAAGCTCGGAAGCACAAGTTTTGAGAACCACAGGAGGGATACCATCAGGACCATACGCCTTCTTAGTGTTAAGCTCAGAGAGAGCAGAAGTGACATCTTTAGAAGAAATTATAATTTTAGGCATAAATGAGTTGGAGGGGTTGAAGGAGTAGGAACAGCTCCGGAATCGTCTAAGGTTGAATTTAAGGCAAAAGTTTGAGCAAAGAGTTCAGCTTTAGAGGAAGGCAAAACGGCAGTTGAACCGTCAGAAGATACTAGAGGAGGGAAAGAGGAAGAAGCAAAGTTAGAGTTGACATTTTTTTGCAAAATGCCAGAAAGGGCGAGAGGAAGAGGAGCCAGAAAGATTATTGCATTTGCGACGGAGAAAAGAGTTTTTTAGTATCTCGAAGAATAGATTTTGCACGATTCCGGGATGAAATATAAGTTGCGTGAGTTTCTGGAGTTTGAAGACGACGGTAATCCCTGAAGGCAGCATCCCTGCGGCGGATAGCACGAGAACAAGCAGAGTTAAACCAAGGTTTATTAGGTTTAGTGGAAGGGAAAGAATATGGAATGTACGCCTCCATGCCAGAGAGAATCACCTCAGTTATGCGCTCTGCACACTCCGAGGGACCCCTCCCACGGAAACAGTAATCATTCCATGGAAAATCAGAAGAAGTACAACCGCAAGTCAGACCAGTTAGTGGCACCGAAATGCCAGAAACGTCTCCTCGCCGAAGCGGGGGCCGTTCTTGCGGAAGACTTGAAGAGACAGGACAAGATACGGAGATAAGAAGATGATCGGATGAACCCAGAGGAGGAAAGAGTTTAACAGTATAAGGAGAAGGATTAGAAGTTAGAAAAAGGTCTAGAATGTTGGGTTCATCACCAAGACGGTCAGGGATACGGGTAGGGAGATGCACCAACTGCTCAAGGTTGTTCTGGATAGATAGAAAATTGGAAGGCGAGTTCACCAGCTGGATCTTGAGAACTAGATGAAAGCCATTGGCGGTGGTGAACATTGAAATCACCTAAAATGATGATTTCGGAGAAAGGAGAAGAAGAAAGAATGTGCTCTATTTTGGAGTTAAGATAGTCGAAGAATTTTGGATAGTCTGTAGAGTTAGGAGATAAATAGACAGAACAAATGAATTTAGTTGTAGAGTTGCAAGAAAGTTTAAGCCATAAAGTAGAGAATTCAGAAGACTCCAAATTAGAGACACGAGAACAGACAACATCATTGCGCACATATGCGCAACATCCGCCTTTGGCTGAAAATTGAGGATAGAGACAGTAGGAGGAAACAGAGTATGGTTTGCTGTCAGAGCACTCAGACACCTGAGTTTCAGTTAAGAACAAGAGATGAGGTCTAGAAGAAGAGAGGTGGTGTTCGACAAAGTGGAGATTAGAAAAAAAGACCTCGAATGTTGCAGAAATTAATGAAAAACGAAGACCGTGCACCAGGGCAAGTCGGCATAGAGGTCTTGGTGGCGCCAACCCCATCACCGGAGGACACCAACTCCCAAGTGGTGATGGGGGAAGGAGTGGATGAGGGGCTATGTTTGGAATCCGCCCCTCTTGGATTCTCCGAGGCAGATTTATGTTTCGCCATTTTGATTAATTTAATAGGTAATGTAAGTGTAAGCGTTTGTAAATTTGTAGGACACATGTGAAGAAGTAGGAAAGTTGTTGGAGCATAGGCACTCCAAGAGTGAGTCAAGGGTACACTAGAGACCCTCTGAGAAGATGAAACGCGAAAAGGAACGAACCAAAGGGCAACGGAGTGAAACGGAATGGTCTAGCCCATCCTATCACCCCGTGTGTTAAGCCCAGTGGGGGGTACTTGCATCGCTTCGGATGGCGCTACATCCTCCCCCTATATATATATATATATATATATATATATATATATATATATATATATATATATATATATATATATATATATATATATTATATATATATATATATATATATTATATATATATATATATATATATATATATATATATATATATATATATATATATATATATATATATATATATATATATATATATGTATGTGTGTGTGTGTGTGTGTGTGTGTGTGTGCCCTCTCCTTGAAAAGAGCTCTGCCCGTGAGCGGTGGCGTTCTGATATATATATATATATATATATATATATATATATATATATATATATATATATATATATATATATATATATATATATATATATATATATATATATATATATATATATATATATATATATATATATATATATATATATATATATATATATATATATATATATATATATATATATATATATATGTGTGTGTGTGTGTGTGTGTGTGTGTGTGTGTGTGTGTGTGTGTGTGTGTGTGTGTGTGTGTGTTTTGTGTGTGAATAATGATAATAATAAATAATAATAAAAATAATAATAATAATAATAATAATAATAATAATAATAATAATAATAATAATAATAATAATAATAATAATAATAATAATAATATAATTATAAATACAAAATTAAAGGAAGAACTGCTTTCTAATTTAAAAGAGAGACTCACTTCATCAGAGATTTGTGAATTCTTGTCAGAAATCGTCAAGTTTTTCCTCATATCGGAAGAAACGTTAATACTTTTATATTGATTGTCCTCTTAAGAGAATCAGAGACTTGGAAAGATTTGAAAGAATCACTATTCGTGTCACGTGTTCAAGTCTCCATGCATTTCTTTCTTTCAAGCTTGTCAATTGGACATGAAGTGACAATTATGTTTGTCCTTATTTTAAACTTATTGAGAGTGATTCACTTGTGTTCTGAATCTTATTCTCTAATGGCGCCACAATACATTTGATTCAAATTTTTAAACAATTGCCTTTTTCTAATAATAATAATAATAATAATAATAATAATAATAATAATAATAATAATAATAATAATAATAGAGAATCATTATCTTGTTCTAAACTGGCCTACTGAACAATTAGATTTGATCTTGGGTTCATAGTGGCTATGTATTATTATCAAAATGGCAATCAAGATTCAGTTTCTTAACTAGTTCTTAACTCTTAACTTATAAATATCTAAATAGAACTTAGTGTTCCTGATTCATCTTGGACTCGACAAACACAATATCCCTGTGAGCTTTTATACGATTTATTGACGCTAAAAAAAGGGTTTAGGAAAATAAACTTTTATATTGTTATGAAAATATGTAAATTATTAAATGAGATGAAATATAAATATGTGTAAATATTATATAATGTTAAACATAGCAATTTAAAATATTTGTGCCAGACTCTGTCGAATATTATCTTTAATATGTTCAGTGTAACATCAAAATATTTAAAATTTTCTTTTCAAAGTCTCCAGCATCCTTCATTTGAAAATACTTCAATTTTATGTGATAAGTTATTACAAGAATTTTGACAGGTATATATATATATATATATATATATATATATATATATATATATATATATATATATATATATATATATATATATATATATATATATATATATATATATATATATATATATATATATATATATATATATATATATATTATTGACCTTACACCAATACATGTTCAGTAATTGCAATATATAAGTTTTCAGTTTGTTCGCCTGAATTTTTTATCAGTTCAATCCATATTTCATCCTCTCCTGGAGCTTTACAATTTTTCATTTTGGCAAACGCAAACTCAAACTTCTCGAAAGTAAACTCCTCTTCCTTCTCAATCATTTCCTGAAACACCTCTTCCCTTCTCTGTTACTAATTTTCTCCTTCCTGTTCCACATTCAACAAAGATTCAAAATACTCTGTCAATGTTTCGTTAAATTTCTCTTGATGTCACCAATACCTTATCTTGTGCATTTTTAATGTCGATCACTTTGGTTTTATCTTTCCTGTATTAATCCATATGTCAAGGAACCTATTCCTTCTGAAGCTTTCCTCCAACCTTTTCTTCAACATCCTCTCGCTCTCAATCTCAGTTCTTCTCTTCACTGCTTTTACTCCATTTCTTGCCAGCACATACTACAATCTTGATCCTGGAGTTCTCCTTCTCAACCATTCCCTCATTCTTTTGGTCTTCTGATTTATTACTCTCTTCACTTCCTCGGTTCACAAAGGGTGTGTCTTTTTTTTCCTACCATCCTGCCATTCTTCTTCCAACACCTCTACCGCGACATCTTTTAAATATCTCACAATCTCTGTCCATGTGCTCTTTCTTCCATCCTCTACTTCATTCATCTATCTTTTCGTGCTTATACTCAGCTCTTATATTCTGCACTTTAAGGTTTTTTGTTTTTATTATCTTTCTTTTATTTACTGGCTGTTTCCAAAAGTTTTTTCTATCCCAATTTTTGGTATTAACATTCTATGGTCTGAATCTAAGGACACACCAGGAATGATTTTAACATTGCACACGATTCTCTCATCTGATGAGAGAAAGTAATCTATTAATTATTGATTTCTGATCAAAACTTCCTGTAGTCTGACTTCATCTGATAGAAACAGGTCATTATTTTAGGTAGCTTTACACACATGTCTATCAATCCTTCTCCATCTGCATTTTTCACTTCCTATCCAAAAGGTCCTAAAACCACTTCAACAACCTGCTATCTCTTCTTACTTTTACATTAAAATCTCTCATCATCAGATATACCGTTTGCACATTCTCTTTATATACTTCTTCCAAGCTTTCCATAAAAGCATCTCTCTTTCCTGCCGACAATTTTGCTGCAGTCCTGTATACCTGAAACAGTCGAAATTTCCTGTTCCCTAATTTCATCGTGCATATCATCAGCCTCTCACTGATCAAGCGAACATCCTGAATTTAGGTCCTATTATCATAGCGACTCCATGTCTACAACCTCCTCCCAAAGCCTCTGAATACATTAGGACGTAACCTCCTCCAAGATCTCCTATCTCTTTAACTTCCAGCGATTCTCATTTCCTCCAGATCCATGACGTCTATCTTCCTCTCCTTCATAACATCCAAAATCTCCTCCTCTTTATCCCTGTAAGTAACGATATTCAAGCTACTGAATCTTATTTTTTGAGTGGTCGAGTTCAAGTTCCATTTTCGGTTAAAGGTTCGTCTTATTTGAATTTCGTTTTCGAAGCTATACCTTCCGAATTGCAAGCAAAGATATTTTTACTCACCGGCTAGTTAGGCTTTTCAAGAAACCCTCCTCCTTTATCCGGGCTTGGGACCAGCATGGAATACTAAATGTTTCCCATATATATATATATATATATATATATATATATATATATATATATATATATATATATATATATATATATATATATATATATATATATATATATATATATATATATATATATATATATATATATAACATAGCCACCAATCACGGGAAAAGCCCTTTTCGAGGAGGGGGCATTATTAAAAAAAAGAAAATAAAAAAACCCACCCATTCCATAGACTAATGCAAATCCCTCAGGTGAGGGAAGATTAAATGAAGCCGGAAAAACAGACGATGGTAAAGATTTCCACAGAACAGTTGTGTCTATAAAGAAGGGGCACCACAAAGAGAAAGCCTGGAGTTTACAATGTTCATGTGCAAGTAAGGCACCATTGTGCTTCGAGAGTGATACAGTGGTGGTGGAATCCGAGAGATCAACTCCCTCGAGCACTTGTCGTTATAGTACCTATAGAAAAGAGAAAGTTCACCAACGTTACGCCGCAAAGAAAGTAGTATGCAGTTTATTAAGTCCAAAAGAAGGGTAAAACTGAAATCTCCTCAAATGTGAGAACAGTATTCCATAACAGGGGTGAATAAGATCACTTTATAATTTGAATAAATGTTCAAAAGAAAAAAATTCTTTCAACCAAACCAGAACCCCCCGCTTCTTTGAGGCCACCTTGGAAACCGTTCTGATTTAAGGTTTCTAAGATAATTTGTTGTATAGGTTCAAACCAAGAATGTTTGTTATTTATAGGTGTGACAGGACAACCGTCGAAAGAGATAAAGTATGGAGGTTTTATAGAGGGAGATTTGAAGAAGCTGGGTTTTTAAGAGTTGAATTTCACAAGGTTGCTGTGACCTCACCGGGAAATACCACCTGCACTGGCAAGAATGAAATCGGAAAGTTGAAGATGAGAGGCTACTCTAGAAGCAAAAGAGGGAACAGATTTGAAACGCATGGAAGAATGGGAGTTGAATCGTTTGCATAAGAATTTAAAAAGTTTAAAGTGCAGATGAGGAGGTCGTTGACGAAAAGTAAGAATAGAGTAGGAAATAAGACTAAACCCTGAAGAACTCCACAGTTAATGGAGAAAGAAGAAGAAGTAACTCCATCAACAAGTGCTGAAATGGAGCCATTAGAAAGAAAAATAGACATGAGTCAGCAAAAAGAAAGAGAAAACTTAAAGGAAGGAAGCTTAGAGAGCAGTGACGCATGTCAAAAGGGCGGAATAAGTCAAGCACCACCACGCAAGACTCCCCATAACCCCTAAGAACAGAAGTAAGATAGGAAAGAATGTCACCAGTAGACCTCGAGCGAAGAACGTTATACTGGTAATCTGAAAGAAAGGAATGAGATTCCAAATGATCCAGAAAATGAAAGTTAAGAATAGTTTCAAGGACTTTAGATAGAATACAAGTGTGAGTTATAGGACGATATATAGAAGGCTTAGAACGGTTATCCCTCTTCAGGATCGCTTGAACGTATGGGCCCTTCAATCATTGAAGAAAAAGTATTACTGTTAAGGCATAGAGAAAAGAGCTGAACGAGAACAGGTGCCAACTCGGTAGCACACTCTCTCAGAACACGGATAGGAATGCCATTCAGGCAATTTGCCTTTCATATGCTCACAGATTTTAGGATCCAGTGTGCCTAATCATGCGAAATCATTTGTAAAGATATGGGAGAAGAATGAGTGAGAGGAAAATATGAGTTGCAAAATTTGTTGGAGATATTTTTGGCAAGAGGTCAGAAACTTTTATCAGTAGGAGAACCAAGGAGGTCCACTATCTTCTATTTTGCATTTTGTGAAAGTACGCTTCGCCTGTCGAATAATATCTTTGCAACGATTCCAAGCAGAATGAAAATTAGTAAGAGTGATAGGAGAAAGAAAGTTTTTCTACGCCCGAAACGCACTGTCCCTCTCATATATATATATATATATATATATATATATATATATATATATATATATATATATATATATATATATATATATATATATATATATATATATATATATATATATATATATATATATATATATACATATATATATATATATATATATATATATATATATATATATATATATATATATATATATATATATATATATATATATATATATATATATATATATATATATATATATATATATATACTGCATATGCAAGATAGATCGAGATCATAAAGGGAAACAAAGATATTCCATTGGTGAGTCGAACCAACAGTTTATAATATAATCACAATATATAACATAAGGATGCCAATAATAAATGTATGAATTTAAATATTTCGATATTTATCGATAAATCTCCGAACAATCGATACTCCGTTTTAAACAGATTTTTTTTTATTTCGACTAATGACTAATATTTTTATTATGAACTCAACTAACGGCTTCAAAGTTTAGTGTCCCCCGTTGCTGATAAGGCTCACACGCACACGCGCGTGCGCACACACACATACATACACACACACACACACACACACACACACACACACACACTGCATCAGATAAATAGAAACATCAACAGAATTGATAACGATGTCAGTTCTGCCCATTAGCTAAAAGGAGAGTGAGTGTTTATATCGAAAATTTTCTGAGTTGTCTCATGAAATTATTATTATTATTATTATTATTATTATTATTATTATTATTATTATTATTATTATTATTATTATTATTATTATTATTATCATTATTATTATTATTATTATTATTATTATTATTATTATTATTATTATTATTATTATTATTATTATTATTATTATTATTATTATTATTATTATTATTGTTATTAAAACCATATATAATATATATATATATATATATATATATATATATATATATATATATATATATATATATATATATATATATATATATATATATATATATATATATATATATATACACTTTAAAAAGAGAAAAAAAGTTATTTATGAATATTTGAGTGAATTTTAATTTTGATTGAGTCCTGGTCAAAACTTCGTTTGAATGTTCAATCAAATTTTGCCTTTGTTTCATAGTAAATTATTATTATTATTATTATTATTATTATTATTATTATTATTATTATTATTATTATTATTATTATTTTGTGATGCTAAAAAAGTGTAAACCGTTGTCCTTTTCTTCTATTTAGATTTGTTTGACGTTAAATTACTTATATTAAAAACAATGTGAAGCAAACGAAAGAAAAACGTATTTGTTTTGACTAAGAAAATGATGAATTTCGAACAATTAAAAATATAATGGTCAATGGATAGGTATAAAGGGTAAGTGGCAATTATTATTATTATTATTATTATTATTATTATTATTATTATTATTATTATTATTATTATTGACTCACGTGCTTGAGGGCTTCAGTTCGATCCCACATGGGAATGAGTTCCTCTCCCGTGAGATGTGAGCTATATATATATATATATATATATATATATATATATATATATATATATATATATATATATATATATATATATATATATATATATATATATATATATATATATATATATATATATATATATATATATATATATATATATATATATATATATATATATTTTTTTTACTTTTTTATTAGTATTATTTCTACTTTTATCACGATAATTTTATCAGTTTTGATATTATTACTATTGTTAAATTTATTATTACTATTATTGTTATTATTATTACTATTATTATTATTATTATTATTATTATTATTATTATTATTATTATTATTATTATTATTATTATTTCTTTAATATTGCTGTTATTATCATTTTTATTATTATTATAATTATTATTATTATTATTATTATTATTTCATCATCATCATCAGTACTACAATTATAGTTTTAATTATAATCAATATTATTTTTATTGTTGATTGTATTAATTTTACTTTTAATGTTATTTTATTTTTATTTATTTACTTATTTACTTATTTATTTATTTATTTATTTATTTATTATTTTTATTATTATTATTATTATTATTATTATTATTATTATTATTATTATTATTATTATTATTATTATTATTATTATTATTTTTATTATTATTATTATTATTATGGAAGTCATTGTCATTATTATTCTCTATCATTACCATTAATATTAATTTATTTTTACAGTTACCATTATATTTTTAGAATTATCGTTATCAATTTACTTCAGTGTTATTATTACTAATATTTAAAGTTTATTTAACGTTATTACCAATTATAAATATTCACTAATACTGATATTTAAAACTGGACTTAATGGACACCACCACACAGTGTTCCACTAAGCATCGCCTATTCAGATGCTCAAGATATTAACCTGATCGTTGTATAAGATTTATACATAAAAAACAAATTTTAATTGTTTTATTAATATTGAACTATTGTTGGTGATTTTGTTGAACATATTCCCAAGCCTGCATCTTTTATTAATGAACATAGAATATATTTTTCCTATTAATCCACACTAAAATTGTTGAAAAGTATTGAAAGGCAAATAAAGAAACATCTTTAAATTATTATAAAAATCAAAAATAAAATAATGAATTGAGGCCTAATGTCCAAAAACGTGCCTACGTCTTATTAATTTTGTAAGTAGAAATAGAAGATAATTTATCGCAAAAAATTTCTTAAATTTCGAAAGAGGAATTGATAAGATTTTTGTATCCTTTAAATAATTTCAATTTTTTTCCCCTTAATGCATGGCACACAAACATTTATCTACGGGGGACTCGACCCCAGTAACTCTGACCATTGAGTAGCTATATATATATATATATATATATATATATATATATATATATATATATATATATATATATATATATATATATATATATATATATATATGTTTTGCGTTAAAATGGTCCGAAGGGCACTTTTTCCGATATCTTCAATACGTATTCACAGCACGCTCGTCGACCTAACCCTTGTTTCATGAATATTTAATTGATCTTATTATACATTAATGGTTTTTTTTAATTTATATTTAATATGATTTTCAATCTTACATTACTGTAGGGTGACGTCAGTTAAAATATATCCTTTACGTCACATTTTTTTCTTTTCAAAGATTATATCCATTCCTTGTATTTTCCTCATCTTACTCCTTCCTACGCCGCTTTTTATCCCAACTTATAAACCCAATCGCTATTTAAAAGACTAAAAAGTGTTCTTGAATTGAAATATCTAATAGCCTCATTTCGAAATCATTGCATTTCTTCATTTTCTTTTTAGGGTTTAAAGATTTGAGATGTAAAAACACTCAAACAATCCACGAACGCTCAGTTGGTCATTTCAATCTATTGCTAAAATAAACTCCCTACAATTATTTGAGCTATTTTTACATGATCTCTCCCATATCCCCTGCCCCTATACGGTATATATATATATATATATATATATATATATATATATATATATATATATATATATATATATATATATATATATATATATATATATATATATATATATATATATATATATATATGTGTGTGTGTGTGTGTGTGTGTGTGTGTGTGTGTGTGTAACAACCTGAAATAAATTTATTTGAGAAATCTTTGATTTTTGAAATTTATTTTGAAATCAGAGACTTCTGAACGAAAAACATCTTCTTGTGGAAAAAGTATCCAACGATGCAATACTTAATTAAATGTGATCCTCAAATCATTATTTCCATAACAACCTGTAAAGTTCCTTTACAAGTACGGAAATGTTCAGTATTCCCTGATTTTCGACGCATGTATAAGCTCTTGTTTAAACATCCTCAAAGTTAAATCTGTGGATTTTGGTGGTCAGTTAATGTAGTGATAATCTATAGTAACCTTTTTTTACTGTCACGTTTTTATTACAAATATCGTTATAGCTAAAAAGTGCTAAAAGAGAGCGCGTTAAAATCACAGGTTGAGTCAGACATAAAATTCTGCTTCGTAATGTAATAATACTCTTGCATATTTTTTCTCTCTTCGGAAGTCAAATTTTAACTTTAATCTTGGCATTTCATCCTGGTTTTTAATAACAAATTGTGGGCAACATCTTCTGTTGTTATTTAAATATCATTTGTTTACCTTTTCATTAATTAAATGGTTTAAAATAAGGTTATAAAATCATTTTTGTTGAACTAGGGATTTAGTGGTAGTCAACAGCATTGTGAAGTCTAACATTTGAACCTACTTCTTAGGTTTCATCAATATGAGCAGTCATTCATTTCATTCTCTTTTGTTCATTTTACGATCTTCATTCAGAAAACGGAATTGGATCATTAACATTCAGTTAATAAGGGCAAGCTGCTTTCTGTTCTTTCTGTCTTCATTTTTATTGGCCATATTTTTTTTTCTTGTCCTTTCGATTTTGATAAATCGTTCTCGAAAGCGAAGAGGTTAAATAAGCGAGAACAAGTTTTTTCATATCTCATATTATTTATAATAATCCGTATCACCTGTATACGAATAGCACTACAACTTATATATATATATATATATATATATATATATATATATATATATATATATATATATATATATATATATATATATATATATATATATATATATATATATATATATATATATATATATATTATATTCTATAGTTTTCTCTTTGTAAACTGTTTTTCTTTTTTTGTAATTCAAAACGTACATATATATATATATATATATATATATATATATATATATATATATATATATATATATATATATATATATATATATATATATATATATATATATATATATATATATATATATATATATATATATATATATATATATATATATATAACAAACAATAAACTGCGAATAAAGTTTCATAATATGAACTCTCCTTTGAGAAATATATTTAAAATCTTGATGAAAAGATAAAAAAAATCCCAAGTTTCTTTCGAACTCACTTTTGAAGTTCATCATTAATTAAGGTCAAATATTCAATAGTAAAACTAAAGACTAAGACAGAATCGCATTAAAGCAAACCTGATGTACATTACGAAGCTGTGAAGCTTAGTAAGTTACTTAGCGATATTTTTTTTTCCAGTGTACCACCGCTCACGGGCAGTGTTCTTTTCAAGAAGATGGAAGAAGTATAAAATAAAAGTAAACCCACCAAACCCCGAACCTAACGCAAATCTCACAGGTGAGTACAGACGGAGGTTTTGAAGAGATGAAGACTAAATGAAGTAAGAGAAACAGTTGATTACAGAGTTCTACAGAACAAAGGTAACGGGAATGGAGATATCACAAAGGGCAAGTCTGAGATTTTACACTATTCATACAAAATTCATGAGAAAGCATGGAACCCCTTGTGCTACGATGGTGATGTAATGGGAGAGGTCATTCCCTAGAGGATCTGCCGTTCTAATACTTTTAGAAAAGAGACAGAACACTAAAGTAGGAGACTGTTTATTAAATTTTTAGCGTTAGATTCAACACTATCCAAAGAAGGGGGTAGCCGAAGAACAGTATCCCATTCAAGGGTGCATAAGGCCTTTATGTAATAGGAGTAACAGTTTGGAAAAAAAAATCCCACAACCTAAACAGTACTCCCAGGTTCTTTGAGATCGCCTTAGCAGTTGAGATATATAAGGTTTCCAAGACAATTATTCATGTTCATATCAAGAATGTTTATGTTGGTTACAGGTGAGACGGGAGAGCTGCCGAAGAAGATACGAAATTTGGAGGTGTTTTTGAGAATGAGATTTGAAGAAGTTGTTTTCAAAGAGTTGAATTTCATAAGGTTGAGGCAATATCACCGAAAAATCCTGGTGAAGCTTAATGGTTTAGTGATAAATATTTTTAGAATATTTTTATTACGTGCTTTAGGTCGCTGGTTCTATCCCGTATGTGGATCTTATTTTTATACTACCTAGAAAAGTTTCTCTTCTCGAATAGGGCAATGCCCATGAGGTGCTACATTTATTTTAAAATGAAGAATAAAAATAAGAAAAAAAATAAAAAATAAATAAAGTTTTAAAAAAAAGATTAAGGATTCTGACAACCTGATCAGATTGCTAGACGATCACTAGGTCGGGGGTTCGGGGGTGAGATTGGGGGGGGGTTTCTTTTTCTTTTATACGATTCTGTATAATAGTAATAATAATATAGTACCTGAAGATGAGCTTCAGATGTGAGTTTGAAAGTATTTCTTGCTTTTTTTTTTTTATTTAAAACCTTTTTCAATCCTCTATACCTTCTTACTAGTTTATTTTTGTTTTTTCCAAAGTTTTCGAATCTATTATAAATCGAAAGACTTGGAAATATCTTAATTCTTCAATCTTATCTCAATTCTCAATTAAAGTCTTTGTGAGGAATGCTTTGCTCGTAACATATTTCCTTTCTTTCTTACCTCTGGTCTTTGGCCTTCTGGCATTTCAGTTATTTTCCAGTGGAGGAGGACATATTAATAGCCTTCAGTAGAGTCTAGCAAAATGCTTTCCTTTCTAAGCCTTCCTCTTTCGATATCTATCCTCCTCTCTGATTTCCTTTCCGATAGCTCTATAGCAACTGTTGAAGACTATCTCTGTTCATCCTTTAAATATATTAATAGTGACGTCACATAGAGGTTTTCGGACTTTTCGTTTGCTCTGTATTTCTTATTATCAACGACCCTTTATCAAATGCTTCACCTACCCACTCCTATGCTCAGGATTCCACACTTCATTTTTAATCTCAATTAATTGATGCCAATAGAATGCCCTTAGGTCACCTGCGCTCTTTTCTTTCTTTCCTAATCTCTAATTGAACAGAGAAATCTTTTTTGATACTTCGCTATGTTTACCACATTTATAAAGGCACTCGATCCAAATTACTTTGTCACTACTACTACTACTACTACTACTACTACTACCACTACTAATAGTGCACTACAATTCTTATCACCATTACCATTACTACTACTACTACTACTACTAATAATAATAATAATAATAATAATAATAATAATAATAATAATAATAATAATAATAATAATAATAATAATAATAATAATAATAATAATAATAATAATAATAATAATAATAATAATAATAATAATAACAGATTCTGTTTATTTGCGCTTTTACAACTTGTTCGTTAAAATACGACACACGAAAGCGAGAAAATTTGTAAAACAATTTGCAAGAGTAGTTCTTATTTATTTATTTATTTATTTATTTATTTTGTTTTTGACGTATTTTCCTTTCCCGAACTCCTTTTTAGATCCCCCAATTTTGCTCCCTAGATTTGGGAGGATTTATTCAGCATATGCTAATTTATACAGTGCGTATCGAACCATTGCAGTGTGATTTTATTTTAAAAAATTGAGGTTTTTCTTGCAGTTATAATCCGTAGTGAATCCCAAACAGGATGCGAAGATCTTTCTTTACCTTCACTCTGTTTAATTTGTTTGTTATTCCCCTTTCTTGTCCCTGAATAATTAAATGTAATAAAAAGTTTTTGAGACTTAAATAAAATTGAGAGAGATAATGAATAAAAACAATTTAATATTGGTCGGTCTCAAACATCTTTCAAACCTTTTGCTCTACGGACTTAGAGAATTAAGCATAACCTTTGGAGAACGACGTCGAGAGAGACCCAGGTCCTTAACTTATTATTATTATTATTATTATTATTATTATTATTATTATTATTATTATTATTATTATTATTATTATTATTATTATTATTATTATATTCCTTTAACTTTACGTCGTCTTTTTTCGTGTGGAGACCGAAAATTGTAAGTTTATTTGTTGAGGTACTTTCTTCTTTCCAGCCACATCTATTCTGTGAAATTCTTTGCCCTCATTTGCTTTTCATTATGTACTTAACATTCATCACTTTCAAGCCAACTATTGTGCCCACATCAGTAGTTTGCGTTACACTTGAGCTTAAGTGAACTTTTTAAAAATATTTTTTAAGCATCACTTCTTGAGTAATACATTGTATACCGAGTATAGTAAAAGTAATATATATATATATATATATATATATATATATATATATATATATATATATATATATATATATATATATATATATATATATATATATATATATATATATATATATATATATATATATATATATATATATATATATATATATATATATATATATATATATATATATATATATATATATATATATATATATATATATATCATTAATTTGTAAACATTTATTTGTAAGGCCGATATTAAACCCGTCTTTTGTTAAAGACTGTAATTCGTTATGGTTTGTGGTAAGGACTACATTATACCCGCTCGTCACTACAACACTTTCAACATCTTCCTCTCAAACCTATATATCTACAGATAATCCGAAAGTACCAGGATTTGGAATAATTTTCTTTGAATCTTTCTTTCCTTTTGTAATCTGAACCCGATATTCATTCTTTGAAAATTATGTGCAACATTTACGGGAAAAAAAAAACGATTAATTGAAGGGTGCAATTCAAAGGAAAGGAAAATGTATATATAGAAAAGGAAGTACTCTAGACATTATCAGTAGAATACATGAAAGATTGAAGAAAGTGGACAGATATGGACAGAGAAAGTATGAGATTGTGGGGAAATACTAGTCATAAAACTCTCATCAAAGGTGGAGGTATGATACCAAGTAGCGTCCGATGGAATATTAATAGTATAAGTTTGATGATTAGAAAAGATTGGAGAGAATATGGGAGAGATGAATAAATGGAAGCAAAACAGATCGAAGATATACTCCAAATGAATTTGGAGGACACAAGAAGAACGGTATGAAGAGGAAGTTTTGAAGACTCTCTAAAACACTAGTCGAGTGATATTTGTGGATCATAAATATATGTTTCGAAGAATTTAGACTTTTCAAACTCTTTCCTAAAAGAAAATTATTTACATTAGTTCCCATTTTGATCCACTAATATTATAAAATCTGAAATTCCCCAATTTTCTCTTTGGAAATTCCATAAGAACCAGTCGAAATTAAATGAAAACTTATGAAATTGATGGAAAAAATTCCTTAAAGACAAAACTTTTTAAGTATTTCATGATTAGTAATCAGAAATTATTGGATTGGAGAAGTTTCTTTGGGTTCCAATTTACTATTGGCCCTCCCGCAGGATCCCGAGGAAATTGGGATTGGGTCTGGTGTGCGAGCTTTCGAAAGAACAAAGATTACAATATAAAAATTTAGGTAGGATAAGTTCATGGAGTTTGAAGTCGACAGATATTCCTGAAGGCGGCGTCCACACGGAGATTGCGCCAGAAGTAGCAGAGTTAAAATGAAGTTGCTAAACTAGTTTTGAATCTTGATGAGAAAAAAGAAAATGGAATACACGCTTCCATGCCAACAAATCACAGTTTACCTTCACTGCTCCTTGTAACAAGCACACAAACATACACACACACACACACACACACACATACAAGCACTCGCGAATTTATATATATATATATATATATATATATATATATATATATATATATATATATATATATATATATATATATATATATATATATATATATATATATATATATATATATATATATATATATATATATATATATATATATATATAATAATAATAATATAATAATAAGTAATAATAATAATAATAATAATAATAATAATAATAATAATAATAATAATAATAATAATAATAATAATAATAAGTGCGATAATTAGTTATCTGAAACATTTGTAAAATCACAACTGTGTGACTGTTTATGTAGGTATTTACACAATTGTAAGCGTGATCGTTTTTTATCAGTTGTGCTTCCATACACTTATGTATTCACAATTATTTGTTTACATTCGTTTGTACATGTATGCCTTTACAACCTTGCAATATAATATATATATATATATATATATATATATATATATATATATATATATATATATATATATATATATATATATATATATATATATATATATATATATATATATATATATATATATATACACTATTATGCTAATCACCTGTATATATACATTTATGATCCTATTTAAACAAATGAGAGTGATGTATGTTTCTGTGTATTGTGTGTGTGTGTGTGTGTGTGTGTGTGTGTGTGTGTGTGTGTGTGTGAGAGAGAGAGTGTGTGTGTGTGTGTGTGTGTGTGTGTGTGTGTGTGTGTGTGTGAGAGAGAGAGAGAGAGAGAGAGAGAGAGAGAGAGAGAGAGAGAGAGTGAGTGTGTGTGTGTGTGTGTGTACGCCGACGATGAAACAATCCCGATCGACGTTCGTGACTCATTTCCTCGTCTGCTCAATATAAACCGTTTTTACTTTAGTTTATGAGGATTATTATTAGTCGTTTGTTGCTGTTGGTGTCGTTTGCTGTTGAACCATGATGGTTATACGATTCTTTGATGTGATGTTTTAATTTTTACAAGTGATTTATCGCTATTGAAATAATATTTTTTGTTTTATTGTGCCGCCACAAACGGATGCTTGCATTTACTTCTTTGTAATTCAATGAGCCTGTAAGTTTTGAATTATAGTTAATAAACAAACACCTACGAAAAAGCTTTGATATAACTGTTGTATTGGTTTTACGTGTCGCACATACAAACAAAAACTGTTCCATAAAAGTTACAATTGTTCTTTATTGATACAATTTACGAGACTGTCTTTTCAATGTAATTGGAGACAATTGAATGAAAGCCTAAATTTAGAAATTAATATATTTGCGATGGACGTTGTGTTGTTAGGAATCTATTCTTATTTTGTTCTTTGAATGCTGTTAAGAAAACGTAATAGAGGGACCACTCAACCTCTTATGCCATCCATCAAAGCATTAGGCGAAAGAGTTTTAGTTTCATAGGCTGAATTCACACGAAGTAATTTAGAAGTGGGTGGGTAAATATTTTGCTGAAGGGTCCCATCAGAAAAAAATTTTTGAGAAGTTCGTTAGTTATATTAAAAGGCCAAATAAGATTCTTAAAACTTTTAATTTTGGTGACGTGGCATTTATCATTAGTTGGAAGAGTAAATTCGAAATTTATTTTAAATTTTCATAATTTTAAAAAAAAATTCGGAGGAGGAAGTACTGTAAAATATAATGCAGAAATCGTATTAATAGACGATTTATAAGTTATTGACGTAATTTTCACCCATTACGTCTTCAACCATGAATTTGTTCGCAGAGCTCGCACAATAATTACGAATTATAAAGTATAAATTAATTGGTTATTAGCTTTTTTATAGCATTAAATTATTGTATTAATTTCTGATATTTTTTATCAAGACTGAGAACGAGTCTACCGGGAGAAGCTATACCCAAAACGTCGACAGGTCAAATTGTCGACACTTTTCTTTTCAGTCTAGGATTTGGCCATACGTTAAAAAAAATGTGTCGACTGTTTGACTAACATCGTATTTTTTATATAAATGCAATAGATATGTAAGCTTATTTTTTATTTTATAATAATTATAAATGTTATTTTAGTTTTTAATATATTATTTTAGTAACTGCATGGCACACGCACATTTGTCTAAAGGGGGGTTAAACCCCCTTACCCATCGACCCGTAAGTTGACCTGTCGACTATTTTCCCTGTCGCTAAAAATTATTACTCAAACAGGTTTCTCAGTCTTATGTCATGCTCTCTATACACTTGATTTTAATTAATAAGAATACTGTATTTAATAGTTATGATTCTTTACTAATAACTAACTATACTAGAAGG
>SEYY01003188.1:120000-172500 GCA_009176605.1 Armadillidium nasatum | reverse complement strand
ACATTTCTTTCTTTAAATTCATTAATAGTAGCGTTCTTCAAGGATCTGTCCTATTTCCATCTCTTTTTCTACTTCTAAATTACTTAATCACCTATCCACTTCTATGCTAATGACTTCACCCTTCATTACTCCTTTCAACGGCAGTTAATTGAAGCTGAAATGGTGGCCTTGAAGCAACTAACCTCTGATCTTTCTCGTATTTCAAATAAGTGCAGAGAAAGCGAGGTTGATTTCAATGCCTCAAGAAACTCAATTTCCTCCATCTCTCTACTCGACACAACCTCCCATACAACTATGACATCTTCGAAAACAGACAACTCAAAAGTTCGTCCGTCCTTAATATTTTCATTGTTTCTTTTTATCGTGATATTTCTTAGAAGGAACGTATACTTCTCTTTCTAAACAAGCTTCTAAGAGGTTGGGTACTCTGAGGCACCTTTATAATTTTTTCACACCACCCGTTGTTTGCTCTTTATTGGGGTGTTGCTCACCCCTGTATGGAGTATGCCTATCCACTCTGGGATAATGCACTCATATAGTTCTTCTTGAAAAGGTGGTAGTGCTTTTCGTCTTATCAGCACCTCCGCTCTTCCTAATTCTCTTCAGTCTCTTTCTGCCTGCCGAACTGTTGCGTCATTCTCTCTATAACTATATCTATTACAACGGAGACTCTTCTTCTGAACTCTCTCGTCACATACCTCCTCCATTGAGAAGGGCTCAAACTACACGCCTTTCTGTAAAGTCTAATTCTTTCTCTCTCCAACTCTCTGACTCAGACTTAACAGCCATGCTAAATTTTACATTTATTCAACTGATAAAATTTGGAACACACTCGCTTTATCTGTTTTTCCAATTTCCTTTAACATACACACTTTCAAACGCCGTGCATCGAGACATGTCGGCCTGTAACTTGACCAGGTTTCTGGTATTTCCACAGCTCTCATTGGAATATATATATATATATATATATATATATATATATATATATATATATATATATATATATATATATATATATATATATATATATATATATATATATATATATATATATATATAATAATATAATAATAATATAATATAATATAATATAATATAATATAATAATAATAATAATAATAATAATAATAATAATAATAATAAATTTTTAGGTTTTAAATCCCAAAGTAACTGTGAATTAGTTTATATAAAATAATGGTTAAAGAATGAAAAAGTGATGTAGCTTGTAGTATTTTATAAATAACTTTGAAATAACTTTTAACGGTATTACTATTTTTCAAAGATAATGACACAGCTCACGGGCACAGCCCTATATTTAAGAAGAGAAAAATAAATAAAACCAAAAGTTCATGACTAATCAATTCTTTAAAGCGAGTACATGCACAAGATTAAAGTGATGGAGATTAAATAACGCAAGAAATTTAAAGATAAAAGATTTCCACAGAACAGAGTTGGCTGGAATGGAAGACGTGCTATAAGGATAAGCTTGTAGGTGCAAACCTCCACACAAATCTCGTATGAAGAAGCTGTGGTGTTATTAAGTGGAAGTGTAATGCGAATGGTCAGCCAACTCATGTTCCTGTGGAAAGGAGTGCCAAGGCCAAGTTAGACAGACATAAAATCTGTATAATTCAAGACCCATTCGTTTCGGAAATTGTGTAATTGATTTTGTAAGAAATAACTTAAGTAAGTGTTTTTTCGGTAACTATATAATATAAAAAAAAATTCTTCCCATAGACTGGTATTCAAAAAAATAGTAAGACGTGTTCTTTTCGAAAACTATCTAGTTAGAATTATATTATCCGGAGACAAAACTTGAGATTGCTCTTTTCGGTTACTTAATGTAAGAGTTGAAGAATCGCTCTCTTCTTGTTTATAAAACAAAAATTTTTTAATATTGGATATCACTCACTCTGTAACGAGTTCAACATTTCATCGTATAATAAATATTTAAAAGTCCTTTCTAAAATATTTTCATTTAAAAATGTAAACTCATTGTTATATTCAATATTTTTTCCGTTTCAAACATATAATGATGATGATAATAATAATAATAATAATAATAATAATAATAATAATAATAATAATAATAATATTATTATTATTATTATTATTATTATTATTATTATTATTATTATTATTATTATTATTATTATTATTATTATTATTATTAAATAAATAAATACGGGTTTCCTTGACATTTTGCCCATTAATTAGATAATACTGAACCCCGCATAACACTTGTTTCTCATTTTGTTTTTAGGTCGACAGATTTTCTTACATGGGGATCCACGATATATCGAAAATCATATCGATCATTCTTGATGTGGATCCTTCAATTTAAAAGTTAGAAATGGTTCACACTGATGCAGCTGCATGTGTGTCTTAATTAATATTAATCTTAACATTTGAGTAATTGATTCTGATAATTCATTTTGCTGGTGTGGGTCTCGTTTAAAAAGTTACGAAAAAAAATTAAATGCAAAGAAAATGAAGCAAAGAGTTAAACGTCACGAAGCATTTATATTTAAATTTCTTTTCATGCAATGAATGAATGAAGTTGCTATGCAAGACCTTTAAATTTTTTTTTTTTTTTTTTTTTTTGCACGTTATTTCATTTATCATTTACATGTTGCTTCCTAATTTCTAATCACGTATAATAAAGGCGGATATCAGAATAAAGAACTATTCCGATAGTCACGTAGCATAATTAAAAAGAGCAAAAAAAAAAAAAATAAATAAATAAATAAATAAATAAATTCCAGTTATGCATCTGAAATATATTTTAGTCAAACATCTGCAAATGCATTGAAATAACCAAATACTCTTCGCATCCACATCAGCAAGTTAAAATCATATATTTTTATCCTCCAAAAGTCGGAAACAAGATAGACCGTTTTATCGCTAAATGACCTAATAACCTCATGACCCGACGTTTTATCGCTAAATGACCTAATAGCCTCATGACCCAGAATGTTTTAAAGATTTTCTTCAGTGAGTGATTAAATTAATGGTCTTAAATAACTGTTCTTATCCTCCTTATGAGGTGTTATCAGCGGCAATAAACCTGAACAAGTTTTTAGTCTTCTTATCTTTTTCAGAATGATAACATTATTATTTAAAGTGTCAAACGATATACATATATATATATATATATATATATATATATATATATATATATATATATATATATATATATATATATATATATATATATATATATATATATATATATATATCAAAAGACGAAAAAAGTACGGCACTCGTGATTAGCACTGAAATGATATTTTAAAATTTTGATTAATTTGAATATTTTAAAATCTGGAATAGTAATTACTTCAAAAAAATAATTTATTTATTAAGACTTGACAGTTAATATAAAATTCTTTATATCACGATGTCGCTAATCACCCTTCTCACCTGTGCCAACACAATATGTCTCTTAGCTTTCGCTGACTTAAATTTTCATAAGTTTAGTTAATCATTCCATGTTTGTGACCGACAAGATGGACAACGTTTGAGTAGGAGTACCACATTTCTCAGATTCTATCCACAAAAAACAGTAGTAACACCTTAATCAGATCTAGTCACCAGTAGGTTTATTAGCAGACAATCCTTTTCATTTTAGGTGAAAATTACATCTATTTGTTAGAGCTGAAATTATGGAAAGATCTGAAAAGCTACGTTTTTTAAACGCATTAAAAATGTAAAGTTTCTTTGCATGTTTTCAAATTTCTTGCTTTGAAATTAGTGGGATCTCAACTTCTCGAAATATCCTTATATGGATTTTTGATAAGGTTTGCGAAAATATTACACAGTGATTTCGAAGTTCAAAACTTTGAAAACTGTTCTGCCTTTTTTTTCTTCCATGTGGAAGCGAAGCGGATATTATTTTTTATTTTTATTTTTTTCTATACATCTCCTCCTACTAATATCCAACGGAGTTGGGAATATCTGATCTTGATCGATAAAGGTCGACATGTCCAAATACATGGAGTTTGAAAGTGTGCAAGTCAAAGGAAGTTGGAAAAACAGATAAAAGGAGTGTGTTCCATACTTTACCAGTAATGTACATGTAAGACTGAGCATAGCGGTTAATTAAGTCTGTGGTCAGATAATTTGACTTATAAATGATAAGACGGTGTAGAAAGGCGTGTCACACGAAATCTTCTCAATGAATTAGGTATGTGACGGGAGAGTCTAGAAGAGCATTTTAAATTGAAATAGCGATAGATAGAGAGAGAGAGAGAGAGTGACGCAACTATTCGACGGGAAGAAAGAGACTGGAGAGAATTGGTGAGAGAGGGAGAGTTGATGAGACGAAAAGCCATAGACTCCACCTTTTCAAGGCAGAGCTGCATGAGTCTATATACTGTCGAACGGTGACGCTGTTTTCATATATATATATATATATATATATATATATATATATATATATATATATATATATATATATATATATATATATATATATATATATATATATATATATATATATATATGGGGGAGGGAAGTAGCGCTCCCGAGGCGATGAGATTACCCCCTATTGGGTATACCTTTGGTTAAGGGTACTTCCCATCTCATCCCGGTGCCCAATGGTTTGCTCCCTTTCGCGCTCACATTCTTCTACACGGAGTAGGCTCTCCTTTACACTCATAAAACATTAATATTAACACCCTTTTAAAAAAATCAGTAATGGCGTCAACTTCGGTAGCCTCGGAGAAGCCTCGGGGGGAAGCTTCCAAAAATAGCCCCTCATTCACCCCTTCCCCCATCACCACTTGGGAGTTGGTGGCCTCCGGTGATTGGTCTGGTGCCACCAAGACACAGCTGCCTGCTTGTCCTGATGCACAGTCTATATTTTTCATTAATTTCTGCAACATTCGCGGTCTACACTCCAATTTCCACTTTGTTGAACATCACCTCTCTTCTTCTAGACCTCACCTCTTATTCTTGACCGAAAGTCAGATGTTTGAGCGTTCTGATAACAAACCCTATTGTTTCCTCCTACTGTCTCTATCCTCAATTTTCAGGCAAAGGCGGTTGATTTGCATACGTGCGCAAAGATGTCTTTCGTTCTCGTGTCTCTAATTTGGAGTCTTCCGAATTTTCCACCTTATAGCTTAGGCTTTCTTGCCATTCTACGACTAAATTCATTTGTTCTGTTTATTTATCTCCTAATTCTACTGACTATCTTAAATTCTTCGACTATTTGAACTCCAAAATAGAGCACATTCTCTCTTCTCCTTTCTCTTAAATCATCATATTAGGTGATTTCAATGTTCACCACCGCCAATGGTTTTCTTCTAGTTCTCATGATACAGCTGGTGAACGTGCCTTCCATTTCGCTATCCAAAACGACCTTGAGCAGTTGGTGCAGCTCCCTATTCGTATCCCTGATCGTCTTGGAGATGAACCCTACATTCTAGACCTTTTCCTAACTTCAAATCCTTCTCCTTATACTGCTAAACTCTTTCCTCCTCTGGGTTCCTCCGATCACCTTCTTATCTGTGTATCCTCTTCTATCTCTTCAAAGTCTTCCGCAGGAAAGACCCCCTTCTATTGAAAGGAAACGTTTTTGGTACTTCGGTGCCGCAAGCTGGTCGGATTTCTTCTTCGATTTCCCGTGGAATGATTATTGTTTCCGTGGTAGGGGTCCCTCGGAGTGTGCAGAACGCATTACCGAGGTGATTTTCTCTGGCATGGAGGCGTACATACCATTTTCTTTCCCTTCTACTAAACCTAACAATCCTTGGTTTAACTCTTCTTGTTCTAGCGCTATCAGCCGCAGGGATGTTGCCTTCAGGAATTACCATCGTCTTCAAACTCCAGAAACTAACGCTACTTATATTTCATCCCAGAATCGTGAAAAATCTGTCCTTCTTAACACTAAAAACTCTTTTCTCCGTAGAAAATGCAATAATCTTTCTTGTTCTTCTTCTTTACGTTCTTTCTGGCATTTTGCAAAAAATATCAACTCTAACTTCTTCCTCTTTCCCTCCTTTAATGTCTTCCGACGGCACAACTGCTGTTTTATCTTCTTCTAAAGCTGAACTCTTTGCTCAAACTTTTGCCTCAAATTCAAACTTAGACGATTCCGGAGCTATTTCTCCTCCTTCAACCCCCTCTAACTCATTTATGCCTAAAATTAGAATTTCTTCTAAAGATGTCATTTCTGCTCTCTCTGAGCTTAATACCAAGAAGGCGTATAGTCCCGATGGTATTCCTCCTGTGGTTCTTAAAACTTTTTTTAAAACTTTTTTTAAAACTTTCTTTAAAACGGCATTTTCTGCAATGGAAAGGGTCTCTAACGCTTGCATTATTTGTACAAAGTACTCCTTAAACACTCTCATGCACTTGTGTTTTTCAGACCATCTGGTCTGTCATAGGCTTGGGATGTTTGGTATTAATTTTCTTCTCAAGACCAACTCGCGGAAATACGTAATAATATCCTTTATAGTTCGCACAGTATTGCGGATTTCAGTTATTGTGTTCGAATCATTCACTACCAGATTTAGTTTGTGAATAGCAATGAAAGAACAATGCATTTTTGTACTTTTCCTTCAATATTGCTTGGACCCCATCTTCTTTGCCAAGACATATTAGAACATCGAAACCCAAGCCCACTCATTTCTAAAGATCCAGTTCTCACTCGGGACAAAATTGTCAATGGGATTTCGCAATGGCTTTTGCGTCAAACGCAATAAATTCCTCATTGATTTCATCGACCTCTTTGTCGAAATACTGCAACCGTAAGGGATCTCCTACTATCCATATTTTGATGAAATTGAACTATGACACGGTGGCGTCACGGCGTGGTAATTTCTATGCTTCTTAGAACCTTATACACTTAACACAGAATTGAGAATACTGGTGCTAAACACAAAGCCTAGAATCAAGAAATACAGATCAACATTAAAAATGAAGCACAAGGATGGAATAACAAAATATTTCTTATCTTCGAATTAAAAGAGCCTAGAAAGTGAATGAGATTACCTCATATCGGCATCAGAAATGGGAGAAAATGATGATCGTAACCCACCTTCGCCATATATATATATATATATATATATATATATATATATATATATATATATATATATATATATATATATATATATATATATATATATATATATATATATATATTATATATATATATATATATATATTATATATAAAACACTATAACCGTGTAAAATTTTTAGACAGTAAAAAACCCACAGGAAATAAATTTGCTCCAAATTTTAATTAAGTTTTGTTTTTATTTCCTGTGGGTTTTTTTACTATATATATATATATATATATATATATATATATATATATATATATATATATATATATATATATATATATATATATATATATATATATATATATATATATATATATATATATATATATATATATATATATATATATATATATATATATATATATTTTTAAACTCATAAATTTTATTTGGCAAGGAAGAGACGGAGGAGTATTGCAAAAAAAAAAAAATAAATAAATAAATAAATAAATAAATAAATAAAAAAAAAAAAAAAAATTAAAAAAATTGGTTCATTCGTACATTATTGATTAGTATATATTTCTTTGAGAATGAAATCTGACTTGAATTTCTTTGAGAATAAAATCTGACCTATATTTTATGTAGGATGAAAGAGCTGACCTCAATTTCAGTGAGGATGAAAGAGGCGACCTGTATTTTTTGAGAATAAAGAATTGACTAGTATTTCTCTGAGAATGAAATTGCTGACCTGTATTTTCTGAGAACGAAATCTGACCACTGAGTATGAAAGAGGTTGCCTGTCTTTCTTTAAGAATGCAGGAGCTGAGTTGGCATCTTTTTCTCTAAAAATGAATGAACCAGTGATATTTGAGAATGAACTCTGACCTATATTTCTTTGTGGATTAACAATCTAAGCTGTATTTCTCAGAGGATTAAATAGATGAACTGGATTTCTCTGAGAATAAAAGATTTGACCTACATTTCTCTGAGGATGAAAGTTGGCCTGTATTTTTCCGAGAGCGAAAATGCTGAACCAAAATTTCTCAGAGAATATGTGAACTGATGAGGAATAAAATGACAAATTTCTTTTTAACACTTACATAATATTCCATGTGAGTTGAGTGGACACAATATTTTATCAAAATAGGAATACATTCTCTAAATCTAATTTTTATTTAGCATTATTTTAAGTGTGTTCATAAAAGGAAATATTTATCCATTATAATAATTTTATTTATTTATTAATTTTATTTTTATTTTATATTTATTTATACAGAATAAGTTACCACCGCTTTAATGGATATAACACTAACAAAAACTCCAGCCTTGATGCAAAATCCGAGAATGGAACCCCGACAGCCGTCCATTTTCCTGCAAATGAAAAAGATCTGGAGGCCTTTCGTCCGTCGGAAGAAGAAGCTCAAGACTCTGGGTTTGTTACCTCTTGTTATATTAGTGCATCATTTTATTTTGAATAAAGTATATGACTTTTTAAACATTCAGTAACTACTTCACATAATTGCTTGTGTGTTGTGAGCTTGAAAGAGTTATTTCGACTGTCATGCTCCCCAAAAACCTTCTCCCCCAACCCTTATAGCTTTGTCAGTGATTTCTATATAATGGACAGTATATTTCAACAATTATATTACTACAGATGTGATGGGGAAGTGAAATTACGAAGAGGAAGTGCCGATGGGGAATCTGTAGGAAGTGCAGAAACTAGGAGACAAAGAGACCTTTTCTCTATAGCAACGAGTTTCTATGAATACGACGCAGAAGAGCACGAACTTGATGATGAACTTGGATTTATAGACCCTTCAAACCCTCCGGTAAAAGGATGCAATCATAGGTACTAACTGATGAGGTTCGCAAAATACGAGTTCACCTCATAAAAAGAAGGACACTATGCTACAATTTTTCATTTTAGGGCAATAATAATAATAATAATGCTTTATTTATTATTATTATTATTATTATTATTATTATTATTATTATTATTATTATTATTATTATTATTATTATTATTATTTATTATCATTATTATTATTATTAATGATAGAAATATCCCCATTCTCTCTCCCTTCGAATAGGATAGGGCTGAATTAGAATGAGAATCTTCAGCTTTACTGAGAATTCGATCTTCGCTTAACCATCCTAAAGCAATTGAAATTAAAATTTGTCCTCAGTCACCCATGGTCTTAACCCGAGGTCGGAGCCGGATAATCATACACCTCCTCATATAACTCAGCCAAGATATTAAAACTAATTTAGTTAAAGTGATCGCATTTTAAATTCTTACTGGATAAAAGATTATTTAAAATTTTAGTTTTGCAGTAAACTGTTTGTAATATTAAAAATTCTTAAAACTTCTCTATTTGAATTTTGATAATAAATCTAAATTGATAATAAATCTAAATGGATAATATGCAGATCTGAAGAGTAACAATACTGTGTTACATTCTGAAACTTGAAGATTTTGACAATCGATATTCGCAAGACTCTGTTAAGTAAAGATTGAATAAAACTTTATAACCATTTACTAAAATTCAAATTTATGCGCAAAGTTTTTTTTTTCGAAAGATTCTTTTTATTTTAAGTTAAATTTCAATGATTATAAAATAGAACTTCTTTGGAGACGAATTATATCAAAAAACTTAAAACTTTCAACCTTTTTTTGGGATTTCTCAAAAACCAGTTATACATCATCTCTTATATCTGTCATGTAATGTGTTATTGACCCTTATTCGCACTGCCATCATTGTTAGATAATTATTTTGAGTTTTAGAAAATACAATATTTTAACCTTTTTGTTAGTGCATACAAAGGAGCAACACACACGAAGTTTGTTTATAAATTCAAATCAAGATTTTGATTAAGACATGCTTTATTTTCTTTGAACATTTGCTGCTATTTCTGAACTAGTATCTTTTACAATGCGTATGTAAAGTAAACAACCGTATTTAGATTAGAGAGAGATAAATACCAATTAATATTTCCTTTTTTGGTGAGGGATATTGGTACCTTCTTCATTTGCTCATCTCTTTTTTTAAAAAATTTTTTTTTTGTTCTCTTATGCTGTAAAATTTATACCATTGATTTAGGGTGAGTTCCACGAAAATCTGGATTGACATTTCGCTTTAAGAGAAACTACAGCAAAATTCTTTAATACTTCTTTAATTTCATGGAACACTTCTCAGTTCTAGCCCCATTTTGGAGTGGCAGGGGTAAATGAAAATGGGACTGAAATGATTGGAATTAAAAAGAAAGATAATCATAAATATTCCAGGGTGAAAGGAAAATGGGACCGTTGGGTTTTGTGTGTGTGAGATGGGAAGGGAGGAGTAGGTTGTTGGATGTCAACGTATTGAGGGGAACTGTGATGGGTATTTCGGACTATTATTTGGAGGTGGCGAAAATAAAAGTTAAAGGGGGAGGGTGACGGAGATAGTGCGGGTGGAGAGGTTAGAAGAAGAAGAGGAAGAGAGGTGACTACACAAGAGGGATAAGGAAGAAATGGGAGAACTTGAATGTGAGTGAGGTGGAAGGGATGGAGGAAGAGTGGAGTAAACTGAAAGGAACATTAGTGGATGTCGCGAGAAAAATGAGTAGGGTGAAGAAAATAGAGAATGGTAAAAGAAAGAGGAGTGAGTGGTGGAATGAAGAGTTGGGGAAAAAGACGCCTTTTGCAAATATTTGGACACGAAAGAGGATAGGGATTGGAAGGAGAATAGAGAGGAGGTGTAGTGGACGAAAAGGAGAGTGGAAGAGGAGTAGGGAAGAAAGTTGGCAGAGAATTTTAAGAAAAGAAGTAAGATGTTATGGAAGGAGGTAAATAAAGCGAGGAGATGGGAGAGGGAGTGAAGGGGAAGATGGTGATGTGGTGCAAGGTGAGATTGAAGAGACACTTTAGTGATTTGTTGGCGGGAGAGTGGTGGGGAATAATGAGGAGATGTTATTAGAAGAAGAAGAGGGAAGATTAGTATAGAGGAAGTAGAAGTAGAACTTGGTCCACTCCTCTCCTAAATGTTTATTTACATCACGTGGTCATTAAAAATTGCTGCAACGAAAATTAAATATAGAAATATTTATTTTCAATTTCCGCTGCAAAACATTGCCGTAGCAGAATTCGTGGAACACATTGCTTTGAAGACTCTTCAAGATCTTTAAAGAAACTTAATCGCGGAACATATCTTATTCCATTTACTCAAATAACATATATCACTACTTTTTAGTGAAGTTTAAAGTTTTCTAATTATCCCGTACATTATTGATGAACTTATTTCGATAAAGGAATAATTCAAAACTAATGTTTGGAGGAAATATTGATGGGAGAATAGATTTAAGTTCTACGAGTGTAGTGAAACCCCTTTCCTAATTTAGAACGACCAAAGTAATAAAAGTCGTGGAGTTAAATTTTTCCTTCTCTGACCCAGATCTAAGGTCTCAACAGTACTTATATACTTTCATATTGTTACTCCATTCTTAGATTTGCATTAGTGGAGAGCATCACGAGCTCTCATAGCTTGTAGACGCTCTGAACTCGTGATGGCTTGAAGGACAGTATTTTGTCTGCCTGGAAGGACGGCATATGACCTCGTAGGTGAGGTCCACTCTCAAAAACAAAACACAAAAAAAATTTGCTTTAGTGATGTCTTTTAATTTTGTTTTTAAAAAATTCTAAAATTCACTTTCTAATTTAAATCCTTTTTTATTTATAGTTTGCTTAATAAGGACCTTATGTATTATCACCATTTAATAACTGTACCTTTCTTTTACAGATATTTAAAATGGAGAACAAGAAGAATAGTGGAGCATTTTTTAGTAAGAGTTTTGACTACTATGTTTATTGTTATCGACATGGTGGTTTTGATCGTTGATCTCTTGAACAATTCAACAACAGCCGACGATCCACTAGAGTACTGTTCATTGGCTTTTTCAACGTACTTTGTCATAGAGGTTCTTCTCAGAATTTTTGGACTTGGGTGAGAAATTCTGAAAATCTAACACCCCTTCTCTATACTTATTATAAAAATTATATTTCTTCCATCTTTTGGATAGACAAGTTTCCAGTGTTTGGCTATTTTTTTTTTTTTTTACATTCATTATTAACAGTTATAAGAGTTAAGTAGTTGACCTGTAACTGATTCTTACTTGTTTTTCAGGTGGTGGACTTATTTTAGTAAATGGTACAATGCTTTGGATTTCATAATCGTGATGGCAACTTTTATTTTGAGCGTTTTAATGGTCATTATTGAAGATATGGACTCTAACCCAGCCAAGTAAGATTGAATTTTTGAATTTGAAAATTTTTACTGTGTAGCGATAATTTTTGTATTTTCTTTTATTCTTATGAAATGTTACATGATAATTTAAATTCTTTTACCTAAATTTGTGAATAATAATAATAATAATAATAATAATAATAATAATAATAATAATAATAATAATAATAATAATAATAATAATAAATTTCTTCTTGAGTCTCTTGGTGATTCTTCGGTTGATACGTCTGGTTCGTATCATGCGTCTTTTCTGGCAAAGACGACACATTCAAGTTGGAGCGCGACAGTTTATCTCTCAAAACAAAAGACGGTTTCAGAAGGACGGATTTGACCTCGATTTGACGTATGTTGCTCCAAGAATAATCGCTATGTCATTTCCGTCAAGTGGACGGATTGCCATGTACAGAAACGATATTAAGGTTTGGATTTGGTCTTTTAAGTTCTAAATATTGTTTGAATTTTAACCAAATGTTTGCTTTGTTTTTGTATTTTGTCATTTTTACAAAGAAAATCTTCGTACACGCTGCTAAAATCTAAATAAATCTAAGAAATTTCAACTTGAAATTACATATTTTTTAATATCATTCCTAAATAAAATAATAACTTAATTGAAAATTTGCTTTTGTAAATTCTTTGCCATAAAGAGTTATCTATTTTTCTCTCTTGAAAATTACTTTTCTTCATGTAACAAAGAACTTCAAATAAATATTAAATGCCTGCGGATGTGGATGTTAGTTCTGGTTTTCATTCATAGCTTTCAGTGATCCAATGGGAAAAAATGTTTCTAATAATGAAGAATATATAAACTAAAAACATTTTTAAATTCCAATTGTTACAAATTAAAGACATGCTTTGGAGCAAGTAGGTCATAGATGTAGCTCATTGACTAATTTAAAAAAAGCAAACTCTAGAAATGAAGTAGCTTTTAAATATTGTAAATGTAAGGAAATTGTTTTTAAATGGAATTTTGCAGTATTCAGTAAAACATAATTTTATTGTTGAGTTCGTTTCAGGAAGTGGCGCGATTCCTCAACACAAAACACAAGGATCATTACAGGGTTTACAATCTTTGTTCCGAAAGGCATTATGATGTCAGATATTTTAACGGAAGTGTTCGCCGATTTACTGTAGATGACCACAACGTTCCATCATTAAAGTAAGTATATATATATATATATATATATATATATATATATATATATATATATATATATATATATATATATATATATATATATATATATATATATATATATATATATATATATATATATATCTTCTGGTGGTCAAAGGCCAGAGTTCAGTGGCCTACCAATTTCTACAAGAGTTGGGGGGAATTTCAAATCGGAGTCCAGTTGAAAGGCCGACAATGTCCCGTACACGGCGCTTGAAGGTGTGCAAGTCAAAGGAAGCTAGAAAAATAGAGAAAGGGAGTGTGTTAATGAGACATGAAAGACTGAGCAAATCGGTTAAGTCTGGTGTCCAAGAGTTGGACAAAGAAAGGATGAGACTGTGTAGAAAGGCATGTCGCGCGAGCTCTTCTTAATGGAGATATGCGACTGGAGAGTCCAGAAAAGCAGTTTCCGTTGTAATTGTGACAGAATAAAGAGAGGGACGCAACAGTTCGACGGGTAGAAAGAGACTACGGAGAGTTAATGAGAGCGGAAGAGTTGAAAGGACGAAAAGTCCTAGACTCCATCTTTCCAAGGAGAGATGTATGAGTGGAATCATCCCAGATGTGTGAGGCATACTCCATACAAGGGTGAACAATACTCCTATAAAGAACAAGCACTGGGGTGGCGTGTAAAATTTTTGAAAGTGTCTAAGAACACCCAACCTCTTAGAAGCTTGTTTAGAAAGAGAAGTAATGTGATCTTTTCAAGAAAGTTCACGAGAAAAAGATACACTGAGAATATTAAGGACAGATAAAAGTTTGAGTTGTGTGTTTTCGAAGATGATGTCATAATTGTGTGGAAAGTTGTGTCGAGTAGAGAGATGGAGGAATTGAGTTTTTAAGACATTAAAAACGACCATGTTTTCTCTGCCCCAATTTGAAATATAAGAAAAATCACAGGTTAGTTGCTCCAAGTTCACCCTCCTTGCGTCAATTAACTGCTGTTAAACTGAAAATAGTATGAAGAGTGGAGTCATCGACACAGGAGTAGATAGGTGTAAATGGAAGAGGGGTGTAATTGATAGAGCGGAGAAAGGTGTGCTAAAATGATCTGGACATACGTGTAGAATGAATGAGGACAGAATGGAGGGCAAGGTACTTAGACCCGAGGTGGATGGGGGTAGGGAGAGGGGAAGGCCAAAGTGGAGATTAATAGATGGAGTGAGAGAGATTTTAGGTGGATGGAATTTGAGTTTAGAAGAGGGTAGAAGACTTGCGAAGGACAGAGTGATATGGAGGGCGGTGGTGAAAGAGGTAGAAAGGTAATAATGAGTATGTTTGTAAGGAAGTTGTGGCTGGCACCACCCCACGAAAGTGGGAATGGTGATCGTGAAATATATATATATATATATATATATATATATATATATATATATATATATATATATATATATATATATATATATATATATATATATATATATATATATATATATATATATATATATATATATATATATATATATATATATATAATTAGTGATGGCATACGCATTCGCATGCTAATCAAAATTAACAACCGCATCCGCATCCGCACTTTTCGAAAATTCAACATCCGCATCCGCACTTTCAAAAATTCAACATCCGCATCCGCACTTTCCAAAAAATCCGCATCCGCACTTCTCCAAAATTTGACATCCGCATCCGCATTCGCAAAATAGAAAATATGATATCCGATCCATCACTATATATATACTATATATATATATATATATATATATATATATATATATATATATATATATATATATATATATATATATATATATATATATATATATATATATATATATATATATATATATATATATATATATATATATATATATATATATATATATATATATATATATATATATATATATATATATATATATATATATATATATATATATATATATATATATATATATATATATATATATATATATATATATATATATATATATATATATATATATATATATATATATATATATATATATATATATATATATATATATATATATATATATATATATATATATATATATATATATATATATATATATATATATATATATATATATATATATATATATATATATATATATATATATATATATATATATATATATATATATATATATATATATATATATATATATATATATATATATATATATATATATATATATATATATATATATATATATATATATATATATATATATATATATATATATATATATAGTATATATATATATATATATATATATATATATATATATATATATATATATATATATATATATATATATATATATATATATATATATATATATATATATATATATTCAGAGAAATGTTGGAATTCAGTGAAGACGTGCGCTCGTGGCTCTCAGAAGATGAGAAAAATGTGATAGCTGTTCACTGCAAAGGTGGAAAAGGTAGAACGGGTACCATGATTTGTGTTGTCCTCATAGACACAGGTCTTTTCAAAAACGCTGCCCAATGCCTTGGGTATTTTGGCGATCGAAGAACAGATAAAAATGCTGGAGATAAATTTCAAGGTGTTGAAACTCCAAGTCAGGTTGGTTGTTCACTCTTTTTAATATTGACTTTTTTATTTTCTTCTTAAAGAACCTTAACATTTCGCACTTTAGTTCTCGCAATCTCTACGCTTGATAACTTATTTGTAAATTGTAAAAAGAAATTGAAGGGAACAAATAATTCATTATTCATGGATTCTCTCTCTCTCTCTCTCTCTCTAAAATTGGAAGTTGTTACTAGTTATTACTGTATTTAGAAAACTGTAGACATCCTTTGGACGACTTGAAAATCGCAAATCTGATTACTTCTTAGTAGATCAACGATGCTGCTTACTCATTTTAAAGATTCTAGGTATAATCTCATATATACATATATGGTATACGTTAAAGTGCCGAAAGCTATCTATTGGGAAAGTGACAAAAAATTCATTTCAAAAAAATCTTCGTAAGGTTATGTGTGTGTTAATACCATAAATATGAGGGAGTTAATTTAAAATTTGAATTTTGTATCATATACAGTCAAGTCAGTTTGAGAGTTGTCAGAGCTCAATTTGAGGTAATCTATGACCCTTGAACTTATAGTGAAAGCAGAACACAATTCCATCTATAATTAATGTACTATATTGTCGAAAGGATACTTAAATGTTGATTATGACACTGGTTCATCGTTTATATTTTTGTTTTGCAATGTGTGAATTTTATAAAAGATTTTAAGGAAAAATAATCTTAATTAAGGAGTGGAAAAAAATATTCTTTTTGGGGGGAAGATTTTTGAATTTGTGATGTATTTACCACACTTCACCATACGGAGGGTCTTTTCTAAAATTGTCTCCTGATTTCGTTTTTTTTTTCCTAAATTTGCTTAACCTATTAAAGTTTCTTCTCTTTTTTCAATTATGATAAAAAGGATTCAATACTCTTTTTAAAAATTATTATCTAAGGTTAATAAAAAAAAAGTTTCCTTTTAATGAAAAAATTAATACAGTTTTGCCAAAAGGGCTGAGACGAATGGTTATTGAGTGAAGTCATGTAGTTTACGTGAAATTGGTTCACCATTTTTACTTCTCTACACCCAAAATTTCAGCCTTTTTTGTGATCTCAAAGTATATTTTATTAAAGAATTGATATTTTTGTTCATTTTAATTTTATTTGTATTCCTATTGGGTTCCTTACAAAATTTTTGTTGGTGTTTATTCCTTACCTCAAAATTGGCGGTTTTGAGTTCTTTCTTAAAATATGCAAATAATGAATACTAAGAAGTAGTGAATAAAAATATTCCTAATGATCACTAATAATGTATGTGTAAATTTCTTTTATTTTTTCAGAGTCGTTATGTCGGGTACTACGAGCAGATCGTTAATATTGGGAGAATTCTTCCTCCTGAGACTACTTCACACATTTCCGCTTTTACAATAACAGGAATCTCAAATATAGGCCATAAAGACGGATCAGATTTCTCCATTTCTGTCAAGAGTCGTTTTCACACTGTACCATACGAGGCTTCTTTACATTCCAAATTTAATTGTAAAGTAAGGGATTTTTTTTTTATAAATATAATATATTATATAGGGGTATATATATATATATATATATATATATATATATATATATATATATATATATATATATATATATATATATATATATATATATATATATATATATATATATATATATATATATATATATATATATATATATATATATATATATATATATATGCGTGTGTGTGTGTGTGTGTGTTTCTCAAATTCAGAAATGGTTTGAAGAATTGGTTGTGATTTTTATGCATTTTGGAAGAAATTTGTAAATTTTATTGGTGACTGGTCGCAAGGTAAACGTTATTTCTAAATGTTTAATATTATAAAATATTACTTAAAATACTACTTAACATATCTTTTTAATACAAACAAATGTACTCACGAGCAAAGGATGCGACTAGCCCTGTTTATTTCACTTTGAAAAACATGAAATATTTTATTATACATTGTATTACAAAACAAATATGGAAGTTGAAAGGTCACTTCAATACAGTTGAAATGAAACCATTTTAAGGGTAATACCGTTACTTTTTCAACCATTTTCAAGGGCTGGAATGGAATATGAAGAAACAAAAAAAATTTTAAATTTGAATTTCAACATATAAAAGATGAAAACAAAACAGAATTTATTATTAATGACTTGTGCCACCCCATACCCTTTCACCAATGCCCTTATAACTTCTTCTATCCTGTTTTTCACAGACTAAAACCTGACTGAAGCTGCTCAAGTCTTTGTCTTTTTCTCACAGGATTTAGCCAATATCAAGTCAGGTCCAAACGGTTCAATTTAGGCAGTTCAGTGGTTCGTCGTGTTTAGCGAAGCTTTCTGGAAACTGGTGAAAACACTAGTAAACCAGGATCGGAAGAGGAACAGGTGAAAGACAGCAAAATATAACAAATTCATCGTGCCTAGGTTTTTGAGCAAACTCCACCTCAGCGATGTGCAACTGGAGCAGCAGTTCCGGGACGTAGGTGGAATTGGTTTTAATGAATGGACCGTGAGGTAAAAGGACTTCAGGAATAGAGCTTGAAACCCAGTTACAAATAACTCCATAGCACCAACAGTCACTATTTTGTTTTATGACTGAACTTTAAAACAGTGGTGGCCGTTTTGTACACTGGCAAAACCAGGAATTTTCTCCGTAGTAATTAATGATTGAAGAGAGAGTTTACCGCAGATTCGGAGAGAGGTTTGCGCAGTGCTGCTTAATAGAAGGAGTCAACTACGGTGGAGGTTCCTGCATGGTCTGGGCCTGTATTTCGTTAGAAAGCAAACAGACTGTATCTTCATTGTTTGATCGAATGACGGCCTCGCAGAAGGAGTCTGACGACCTACACATCGAGGAGATTCTTGTTGACCATGTCGTGCTTTATGCCAATTTTTGTCCTCGGGACTTTATATTAATGAACGGAAATGCAAGGTTCACACAACGATCATTCTGTACTCCAGCCCGGTAATACAGTGGCCTGCTCCGAGTCCAGACATTAACTCCATCAAACATCTATAAGACTAACTGAAAAGAAGGGTTTAAGAAAGTATTCCTACAACTACGTCACTATAAAACCTTAAGACAAAGATTGGAGAAAAGATAGAGAATATTCCTCAAGATTTTATTGTTACGTTGATCAGGTCCATGAGAATGACACAAGAGGAGCAAATTATCTTTCACCATCACTTCCTTTCTTTTCTGAAATCTAAATTTCTTTAGTTAATTTTTTTCTTTCGTTTCTGTACTCTCCATTCCTATCCTTGAAAATTTTGGAAAAGGTAATTGCAATACCATAAAAATGACAACTTTTTAATAACAATATAATAATTTTAAATAACATAGTAAATAATAAAATAGTTAATATTATTCAATGCGAAATGAGCAAAGTGGGTCGAAATTTTCGCTCACGATTTTAGAACTTTCGAAATGTAAAAAGAAACCAGGAAGTATTTTAGTGTTAATAACAAATGAATTGTTATAGAATGTAAATTTACATCATAAATTCAAATAATTAAAATTTTAACAAACTCAATTGAAATGAAAAGATAATAATTCTCTAATAGTCGATAACATAAAAACTTTTTGAATGCATTTTTTTTAAGGTAAAAAAGGTGAACATTGATGAAATTTACGTGGAACTTCTCAACAAACCTTTGGTCAAAGGTGACACAAAAGTTATGTTTCTCTCTCACAATGTGAGTATTTGATATATATATATATATATATATATATATATATATATATATATATATATATATATATATATATATATATATATATATATATATATATATATATATATATATATATATATATATATATATATATATTAGGGATGTACAGATACTATCGGTATCGGTATCGGCAGTATCGGCCATTTTTTGGGGTATCGGTATCGGTATCGGTATTGGATAATATGGCTGATACTTGGCCGATACTCCGATACTCCTTACTTTTTGGGTGAAGAATTATGAGAAACTTTTAGATTAAAAAATAAATCTAGTTTCGATATATAAAAGTTCTAATAAGGAATTCCTTAAGCTAGCCCATAATTCGTTTTCCTAGTATATATATATATATATATATATATATATATATATATATATATATATATATATATATATATATATATATATATATATATATATATATATATATATATATATATATATACTGTGGTGTTCCTCAGGGCTCTGTTTTATCTTCCAACTTTATTCTTACTTTTCATTAACGATCTTCTCAACTGCACTTCTAACACTGTTCACTCTTATGCTGATGACTCAACTCTACATTCTTCTACTCATTTCAAATCTGCTCCCTCTTTTGCTTCTAGAGTTGCTTCTCGACTTCAACTTTCCGATTCTATTCTTGCCGATCTGGATGGGATTTCCCGGTGGGGTCAAAGCAACCTTGTGAAATTCAACTCTTTAAAAACTCAACTTCTTCACATCTCCCTCTCAAAAACACCTCCTAACTTTCCTATCCTCTTCGATGGCTCTCCCGTCTCACCTGTAAATAACATTAACATTCTTGGTCTAAACATAAACAACAAACTGTCTTGGAAACCACATATCACAATGGTTGCTAAAGCGGCCTCAAAGAAGCTGGGAGTTCTGTTCAGATTGCGAGAATTTTTTTCTTCTGAGCAGTTACTCCAAATATATAAGGGTCTTATTCGTCCTTGTATGGAGTACTGTTCTCACATTTGGGGGGGCTCCGGCTCTTCCTCTCTTCTGGATAGGGTTGAGTCAAAAGCTAAAAGATTAATAAACTGTCCCCTACTTTCAAACTCTCTTGACCCTCTGTCTCTGCGACGTGACGTTGGCGCGCTATCTCTTTTCTACAGGTACTACAATGGCAGGTGCTCGAGGGAATTGGCCTCTCGCATTCCTCCACCGTTGCGTCGTCCTCGTTGCACAAGGGGTGCCCTGCTTTCGCACCAATTTTGTGTGGACGTAGGAAATCCCATGCTAGCCCGTTGTGGTACCTCCTTTCTTTCCAGCCACCTCTATTCTGTGGAATTCTCTACCATCTTCTATTTTTCCTCCTGTATTTAATCTTCCTCTCTTCAAGGCTTCCGTCTGCGCCCACCTGAGGGATGTGCGTTTGCATGTGTTTTGTCCCTATGTGTGTGCCCCCTCCTTGAAAAGGGCTCTGCCCGTGAGTAAGTAAAAAAAAAAAAATAATATATATATATATATATATATATATATATATATATATATATATATATATATATATATATATATATATATATATATATATATATATATATATATATATATATATATATATATATATATATATTCCCAAAAAAGAACGGGCTCTCTCCAGATATGAGTGAAACTTTAATATTTTTACATCATAATTTGAGGGTATTTGAATTCGACTACAAGTGATGTCTTTACCTTAAAGGGGTATATTATGTCATGTTTGAATATAGCGTTTTTTATATTTTTTCTTTTCTGCTGATTAATTGAGGTCTCTTCTTTCATTATTTTTATTCTTTATATTGTAGCTAGTTAAAAGAATCTTCTTGTAAATTGTAATCATGTTAAAACATAAAAGCGAGTAGCTAAACTTTGTTAATACTTACTGGAAAATGGAAATGGAAAATTTTTTGAATAAACACAAACATAAAAAGTTATTAGTATTATATTTGCATTTATTATTCCTAAAAGATAATATTTTAATTTATAAAATATACTTGGGCACAACCAAATATGAAATACATGACTAAGTTGCCTATCAGTACACAAATGTTCTATCTTATTACTGTGTATTTCTTATAAGAATTAGAGTATCGGTATCGGCACCTAAAAAATAGAGTATCGGTGTCTGCCTCTTTACTGGTGTCGGTATATCCCTATATATATATATATATATATATATATATATATATATATATATATATATATATATATATATATATATATATATATATATATATATATATATATATATATATATATATATATATATATATATATATATATATATATATATATATATATATATATATATATATATATATATATATATATATATATATATTAGAGGTGGACCGGATAGTAATTTTTTACTATCCGCGGATGCGGATGCGGTTGCGGATATTCAATTGCGGATATCCGCAGATGCGGATGCGGATAGTTTAATTTTTTAAGAGTTTTTGCCATAGATTCTTGGAATTTTAAATATAATATCCAGAATCTATGTTACCAGGGTGTGGGACATGGACCCAACTCTTGAACACCCCACCAACCTCCAACCTCACCCATTTGGAAAAAGGTTATATATATATATATATATATATATATATATATATATATATATATATATATATATATATATATATATATATATATATATATATATATATATATATATATATATATATATATAGCCAGTAATTCAGTATTACCTTCACACTTCACAGTTTCACATATTCCATTTGAAGTTAATAATTGGTAAGTTATTTTTTAGAAATAAAAGCTTTTGGGCTCTTTCAGGTGAAAGTTTGGTTCGCTTTTCGTCGTAAATGAGGCCTGCTCCACTGAAAAGACGCTCACTAGCAACACTAGTTGAAGGACATGCTAAATAAGTCCTTACCAGCTCAGCAAGAAAAGGGAAACTTTTGCAATTATCTCTCCACCAAACCAGTTGGTCTTTATCTGCCTCCAAACGTGGGAGTTTCAGATAATTTTCAAAATAATCGATATTGTATCCTTTGACACTTCTGACTGTGATTCTTCATCGCTGCTGGAAGCTAGAAGATCTTTCATTGATTTAGCAATGCTTAAGCTAACAGATTTTGTTTCTTTTGTATCTGAGAGCTTTTGCTTTTTCTTGAAAAGGCGTTATTTTAGCTGTTTCTATCATCTCATCGCATAAGCATCCTAATTTGATTTTAACATTCTGAGAAACAAGTGGTTTAAAATTTTTTGTTTTGTACCTAGGATCTAAAAAGGTTGCAATTGTATAAGCATCATCATTTTCCAGGTTTTCAAATCTGTCGTTCATCTCCTTCATTAATTGTTTCAGTCATCCTTGAAACTCCCTTAGACTTAATAACATTTGTTAACACAACTTTCAATGTTGAAACAAGTGGTATCACATCTGACAAACATGATTCAGCTGAACTTGTTAATTCAATGCAAGGACTTAGTTAATTTGTTAATTCTTCAAAAGGCTTAAGGATATTAATACAATTATTTAAAATGTCATTTTCGTCAGCTGTTAGAGGCTTTATTTTTGTGCTGCTTGAAGCATAAAGGCAAATGGCCTCATTAATTTCGCTCATCCTCTCAAGCATATGCAAACTACTATTCCAGCGTGTTTGAATATCTTGCATGACAGAAAGTGGACGAACATTTAATCTTGTTTGTATTTTCTTCAGCTCATTTTGGGCTACAACGGAGTGATTGAAATGCGTAGCAATTAACCTACATTTGGTTATTAAATCGGATACACATTTTTGACTCATAATTGAATTTTTAACTACTATCTGAGTTTGGTGTGCAAAGCAATCTACATTTTTCACTCTTGCCAGAGAAAGGTTTTTTTTCATATTTGTGCCCGAATCCCTGACTACGCAGTGCACTTCATTTAATGAAATCTTCCATTTTGTCAGCATCTTTTCAAATACAGTTTCAAGATAGTCGCCTGTATGGCGCTCAGAAAGAGGTTCTGCATTCAATACAAAGTTTTGCCTTTGAAAGTTTTTATCGATTGCATGATACGTAATTTTTTACTATCCGCGGATGTGGATGCGGTTGCGGATATCCAATTGCGGATATGCGGATATATTGGAAAAATGATGCGGATATCCGCAGTTGCGGATGCGGATGCGGATATCCGGTCCACCTCTAATATATATATATATATATATATATATATATATATATATATATATATATATATATATATATATATATATATATATATATATATATATATATATATATATATATATATATATATATAGAGGGTCCCACCCCATTAAGTTTCTGTTTAGCAATTTATTTGCGTGTAAAAGTGCGCAAATTTCTTTCTTTGTGGATCTCAGTCATGGTTTTTTGGAATGATTTTCTCATTAGTCTCTCGGCCTTTTATTTTCGGGTTTAATCCTGCATAGTGCCTTAATCTTTGATACTTTTAATTATTTTAATTAATTATTTTAATTATGGATTTGTAATCCATTTTGCACATTTGTGAAAGTTCGCTTGTGTCCTGTCATTGTATAATTTTGATTTGTAATACTCATTATCTTATGGAGACACTGATAGGAAGCCTCGGATGTTCTTCTACGCTTTGTCATTCTTTGTAAGTAATTTATTTATAACTGATTCTGTTGCTTATTCACCAAAGAAAACCATTCAACATTATCTGAGACAGATTAAACAGTAGTCATCTTATCGGAAAGTGTCATATATATATATATATATATATATATATATATATATATATATATATATATATATATATATATATATATATATATATATATATATATATATATATATATATATATATATATATATATATATGCGTATGTGTGTGTATGTAAATTTTAACTCATTCGACTTTCTGACTCTTAGTCCTCAGCGCTTCTGCATTTCGGTGATTGTGTGGCTCTAGACATGAAAAAATCTTTGACAAAGCATCACCTGTAACTTACCTGTTTTTTTTCAGTCGTTCTGTAGTAGGTACTTTTAGACGGACATCGTTTATCCTTTAAATCTATCAATAGTGGTGCTAAGAGTTCTGTTTTATACCTTAAGCTTTTTTGTCTTTTCATTACTGACATTCTGATTTTCATTTTGCAAGGAGTCCAACAGCTGCAAATTGCTGATGCTACGAGGGTTGCTTACGAGCAAGTAATATCTGTTCTATTGCTAATTTCCAAATGGAGCAGTAAAAAAGTGGTTAATTTCAATACTTTAAAAACTCAGTGGCTTAGTCACTTTACTAGACTTAATCTTCCACATAATTTCTAAGCCACATTCTTCTAAGCCATAATCTTCTATGCCATACAATTATAACATTCTTTATCTTTAATAAACTTTGTATTTCTTTGTCTCGTGCTCTTTCCCGGAGATGTCTCATTACTTCTCACACCAAACAAGCTTCAAAGAAGTTTGATGTTCCGAAACGAATTCAGAATTCTTCACATTCTTCAGTGTCATGCTCTTCATAGGGACTCTGTCCTTGATTGCATCTGGAGTCTGCAAATCAAATCTGTGGCGGTTCCATTTATAAAACACTTTTCGAAAGGGTAAAAACTATGTCATCATGTCTTATTTACACACACACACTCTCTCTCTCTCTCTCTCTCTCTCTCTCTCTCTCTCTCTCTCTCTCTCTCTCTCTCTCTCTCTCTCTCTCTCTCTCTCTCTCTCTCTCTCTCTCTCTCACCATTTTATTTCTGGCCATCGAACTGTTGCTTCACTCCTTATACTGTCGCTCTTAAGGCAGATATTGCTCGTCTGAACTCTGGTCTCAAACCTCTTCCTTTGAGAGAACTTGTATAACTCGTCCTTCCAGAATCTCATCCAATTTTTGTTCATCTCTCTGACCCTACACTAACTCTTTGCTCATTCTTACATATACTTTACTACTTTACTGGTAAAGTCTGACACGCCATTACTTGTTATCTTTTTCCTATATCTTATGACTTGTACACTTTCAAGATTCGTGCGTGGGGTCGTGTCGGCTTTTAATCTGGTTTTGGTATTGGTTAGTTTTTCCTAGCTCTGATGTTTTCCATGTAGTTGTCTGATGTTTCTCACCAGAGGCGATATATATATATATATATATATATATATATATATATATATATATATATATATATATATATATATATATATATATATATATATATATATATATATATATATATATATATATATATATATATATAATATAAGAGAGAGAGAGAGAGAGAGGACATATCGCAGTCCGTAGCGATGAAAGTACTCCCCACTGGGCTTGTTAGCGTGGGCTAGACCATTCCGTTTCAATCCGTTGCCCTTTGGTTCGTTCCTTTTCGCGTTTCTCCTTCTCAGAGGGTCTCTAGTGTACCCTTGACTCACGTTGGAGTGCCTATGCTCCCACAACCTTCCTACTTCTTCACATGTATCCTACAAATCTACAAGTGCGTACACTTACATTACCTATTAAATAAATCCAAAATGGCGAAACAAAAATCTGCCTTGGAGAATCCAAGAGGGGCGGATTCCAAATATAGCCCCTCATCCACTCCTTCCCTCATCACCACTTGGGAGTTGGTGGCCTCCAATGATGGGGCTGCTGCCACCAAGGCCTTGTTGCCGACTTGCCCTGGTGCACGGTCTTCTTTTTTCATTAAATTCTGCAACATTCGCGGTCTTTTTGCTTAAACTCCACTTTTTCGAACACAACCTCTCTTCTTCTAGACCTCATTTCTTGTTCTTAACTGAAACTCAGGTGTCTGAGTGCTCTGACAGCAAATCCTACTCTGTTTCCTCCTACTGTCTCTATCCTCAATTTTCAGCCAAAATGCGGATGTTGCGCATATGTGCGCAATGATGTTGTCTGTTCTCTTGTCTCTAATTTGGATTCTTGTGAATTTTCTACTTTATGGCTTAAACTTTCTTGCAACTCTACAACCAAATTCATCTGTTCTGTCTACTTTTCTCCTAACTCTACAGACTATCCAAAATTCTTCGACTATCTTAACTCCAAAATAGAACACATTCTTTCTTCATCTTCTTTCTCCGAAATCACCATTTTAGGTGTTTTTAATGTTCACCACCGCCAATGGCTTTCATCTAGTTCTCATCCAGAATAACCTTGAGCAGTTGGTGCATCTCCCTACTCGCATCCCTGACAGTCTTGGTGATGAACTCAACATACTTGATCTTTTCCTAACTTCATATCCTTCTCCTTATACTGTTAAACTCTTTCCTCCTCTGGGTTTATCCGATCACCTTCTTACCTCTGTTTCATGTCCTGTATCAAGTCTTCTGCAAGAACGGCCCCCGCCTTCGGTGAGGAGACGTTTCTGGCATTTCGGTACCACTTGCGATTGTACTCTTCTGATTTTCTATGGAATGATTATTGCTTTCGTGGGAGAGGTCCCTCGGAGTGTGCAGAGTGCATAACCGAGGTGATTCTCTCTGGCATGGAGGCGCACATTCCATATTCTTTTCCTTCTACTAAACCTAACACCTTCGTTTAACTGCTTGTTCTCGTGCTTTCCGCCGCAGGGAAAGGAGGATGGCCTTGGAGCAACTAACCTCTGATCTATTTCGCATTTCAAATTGGGGCAATGAAAACATGATCGTTTTCAATGCCTCATAAACTTAATTCCTCCATCTCTTTACTCGACACAATCTTCCACACAACTATGATATCTTCTTTGAAAGCACAAAATTCAAACCTTCATCTCTTTAATATTCTTAGTGTTTCTTTTTCTCGTGATCTTTCTTGGAAAGATCACATTATTTCTCTTTCTAAACAAGCTTCTAAGGGGTTAGGTGTTCAGAAGGTAGGTGTTCAGAACCCCAGTTTCTTGCTCTTTATAAGGGTGTTGTTTAACCCTGTATGGAGTACGGCTGACATATCTCTGGCGGTTCCACTCATACATCTCTCCTTGAAAAGGTGCAGTCTGGGGCTTTTCGTCATATCAACTCTCCTGCTCTCACTAATTCTCTCCAATTCTTTCTGCCCGTTGAATTGTTGCGTCACTCTCTCTATACTATCGCTATTACAACGGAAACTGCTCTTCTGAATTCTCTCGTCACATACCTCTTCCATTAAGAAGGGCTCATGCGACTCGTCTTTCTACATAGCCTCATCCTTTCTCTATCCAACTCTCTGACCCCATACTTAACCTCTATGCTCAATCTTACATGTACTCTACTGGTAAAGTCTGGAACACACTTCCTTCACCTATTTTCCCAACTTCCTTTGACTTATACACCTTCAAACGCCGTGTATCAGGTCATGTCGGCCTTTAATTTGACCAGGTTTCCGACTTTCCCCCTAACTCAGGGGGAATTTTAGTAGGCCTCTGGCCTTTGCCCACCAGAGGTGAAATAATATATATATATATTTAGAATGAAAATTATATCGATTTTTTTATATTTTTTATTATTTGTAATAATATCAGGAATGGTATATCGATTATAGGAACGATATATCGATTATTACGGTATTGTTGCTGCCGGTTATGATATATCGTGCGATGCATATTATTAGATTGAAAATTTGGTTGTTACTAACACGTGAATGCTGTGAATACTGTAAAAAACCTTTGTTAAATATATTAAATGAAAATTAAAAGAACACCAAAGCAAGTGTATTTGAAACCCCAACAAATTAAAATTAATATAAACAAAGAGAAATTAAAACAAATAAGGTAAGAATTACTGTTTTCATAACTAATATATACTATATATATATATATATATATATATATATATATATATATATATATATATATATATATATATATATATATATATATATATATATATATATATATATATATATATATATATATATATATATATATATATATATATTATGTTAAAGAACGTGGTTTTTAAAGGAGAATCGTTACCAAAAGCTTTGTTTCTTTTTCAATCTTTATCTGGTTAATTCTAATTATAAAACATATAAATGGAATAATCTTTTGTTTTTATTTGTTAATCAATACAAAGCACCAGCAACTCTCCGTACCCTTTTAAATTTCCTTTGTGGTATCTATTGTTTCTTATAATTCACTATTAATAAATATATTTGGCACAAGGGGGGGGGGGGCGAGGAGTTGTGCCAACTCCGTTACACACACACACACACACACACACACACACACACTATATATATATATATATATATATATATATATATATATATATATATATATATATATATATATATATATATATATATATATATATATATATATATATATATATATATATATATATATATATATATATATATATATATATATATATATATATATATATATATATATATATATATATATATATATATATATATATATATATATATATATATATATATATATATATATATATATATATATATATATATATATATATATATATATTATATTATTATTATTATTATTATTATTATTATTATTATTATTATTATTATTATTATTATTATTATTATTATTATTATTTTTCTTTCAGAAACGAATTCCCCACGGGTACGAGAATTGCCCGTTTTACTTTTGGTTTCACACGGCTTTTGTGAAAGACAAAATGTAAGTCACAAATTTTGAAATACGCATTCTTTTTATTTTTGAAATACGAAAGTCAGTAAAAAAGAGAGAGAGAGTATTGTAGTAACTTGGGTGTTAGACATCATATTCTGCAAATAATCTGCGTACTTGAATAGGGATGAATGCTGTGTGTTAGTGTGATTTGTTGTGCTGATGAGTGTATATCAGCCATTTCAAAAACTGAATTGTATTTCGATATGGGATAACTCCTCAACTAACAACGATGAATTTATGACTCGCAATTTTGTTAACATTACCATACGGACGATTAAACTTTCGTAAAATCTAACCAAACTGAATTTAATGAAATGTCAGTTTCAAAAGTTGCGTGTGACTTAACTCTAAGAGTTTCTTGAGAGATCCTTTGAACTTTCGAAAAGCAATATACTTATCAAGGGAGAGAGAAGATTTTTCTCTTTCTTTCCACTCAAATAGATTATTTTTACAATATTAGTAAAATATAACGTTTGAAGGGAAAGCTTAAATAGTAGTTACCTTTTATATAATATAGTATAAAGTATATTTTAAATAAACTTCATGTAAATGACCTTCTCTTAAATTCAATGAAAAAAGAAACTAATGGTGAAAAGTTGTTAAACACATCCGTAGTGCAATTGTATAATCGTAATTTTCTAAATAAAAAAATTACTTTAAATATTTGAAACTTATTCAAAACCATAGATAGAAAGAAAGGGTCATTAGAGTTTCAGATTTTTTTTTTTACTGCAATTGATTTTGAAAAGTGAAGTCATAATCTCAAGATTTTAAAAGTATCCCTATGTCAGCTTTAGCAAGTTGACAATTGTCATCCTGTAGGCGGAAAAAGGTCAAAAGAGAAGTAACAAGGACTTTTTAGGACTTTTTTTTTTTTTAAAGGCAGCCTTTCTTTACTAACTTAATATTCCTTCACTATCCGAATTGTTGTTTCATTTTCTTTTTGCTGATTTTTGTCTATTGAATCCTGTTGTATTATTTCTGATTACTTTCATTTTTGAGTATTATGATTATTTTCAACATCTTATAGATTACGCACTAATATTGTGTACTTAATAATTTTCTTTTTTTTAGGTTACATCTTACTAGGCAAGAACTGGATAACCCTCACAAAATGAAAACTTGGGGCACTTACAACGAAAACTTTGCTGTCACAGTCCATTTTAGATATATATATATATATATATATATATATATATATATATATATATATATATATATATATATATATATATATATATATATATATATATATATATATATATATATATATATATATATATATATATATATATATAATTTTTAATATAAGTTAATATTTATAGCTGCTTTTGAAAATGTTTTTTCTGTATTTAACCAATTTGTAGAACCTATTTGGGCCTAGTCATTCGCCTAAATGCCAAAGATATATTAGTAAGTTCTATTTTTATATATAACAAAAATGTTCATTTGAGCAGTTGTTAAAATTTGTAACTTTTTGAAATGTATATTATTAGCTTTTTTAATTTTAAGTACAATTTATATTTATAATATATTATTAAGTTTTTAAGTTAATTTATGATACAAATAAATTATGATTTCTAAAAAATATAAATCTTTATACTGTAACCTGCAATTTAACATTTTTAAGATTAATATAACTTCAGATCTGTTTCTAAGATTTCTTTTCTAAGATTTCTGATCGTTTTTGCGAAAGATTTATTTGAGAATGCGAGAATGCAAGAGGTCTTCTGGTTGCATCACTCAGTTCACACTCTAACCATGGAGAGAAGCTGAAAAATTGCTTAACCGCGGTTATATTCTTCTTTTGTAACCTCGATTGCGTTTGCGGTTGTTAAAAAGGTAATAATAGATGTTGCGGTTGATAAAAAGCTTATAACCGCGTTTGCGGTTATGGTAAAACTCATAGGTGGTAGGTAATATTTAATAAATTAAAGAAATATTTTTGTTTATTGTTGTAAACAAAAATTACGGGATTATTATTATTATTTTTATTATTATTATTATTATTATTATTATTATTATTATTATTATTATTATTATTATTATTATTATTATTATTATTATTATTATTATTATTATTCCTTACTTACTTACTTACTTCCTTTTACTTACTTACTTACTTACTATTACTTATTTACATACTTACTTACCTTATAGATGTAACATCCAAGTTTTAGATGATATGCAAATTGGCCCCTTTTAATTTTGGTTACCAGGGTGCTGGATGAAGAACAATGACGCAAGTGCAATTTTTTTTTTTTTTTTTTTTTTTTAAATACGACAACAGTAGGAAAAATATTTCATCCGATGCAAAAACGATATAATTGTAATACTTTTTATTGACCTCTAGAGAGCAGTTACGTCGTTGTTCAAATTACTCGTTTTCAATCACATGTTCAGAAGAACTAAGACGTAACGGTCAGTTGTGTTTCAGTTTTTAAGTATGAAGCATCGTTCTCACTTCTAAAACGACGTAAATGCTATTTATTAACGGTTGTGACAAATTTTGTATTTGATCCCAGTGGAACAACGACGTAAGTGACAATTGAATCATTGTTCATCTCAAATAAACCACAATTTTACATCACCAGTCAGTGGAACAAAGCCGTAAGAATATATTCCGTCATTGTTGACTTCAAATTTTCGTTATTTTTTGGATGTAACTGTTCTTTGTCATTGTTCACTCAATATTTTTTGCGTTATTTCCGATCCATAATGTTATGTCAACATTGTATCCTTTATTTTTAGCCAATGATATAGACAGCTACAAAATGGACCGAACAAAAGTAATATTATGCCTTACTACTCAAAGTGCTGAACTTGCGAAAAATACAGAAAAAACAGTGTTATCTAGTCCTGTATGGTAGAACCATTACATATTTGCTATACTAGTGTTATCGAAAAATCTATGAAGGAGATCAGGACATTTTTATCTGCTTTTTTTGTCGATTATTATAAACTGGAATAACATTTTTATTATATAAAGTAAAAAAAAAAAATGGAATCTCTCCATTATTGGGCTATATACGCATTTTCGAATTCTTGTCCAATTTCTGTAACTTTTATAGATTCGAAGATACATACCCCTTCCCTTTTTCCTTTTTAACTTTATTCCTTGATCGAACTTGAACAAATTTTCAGGAACTCTAGCAGAAGTGTAGGTGCCAAATTGGATTAAAAAGTATACCTCACCGGGGGGGGGTTTTTTTTCGTTTTTTTTTTTTTTTTTTTTTTTTTTGATAACTATTTTGTTTCTTGACCGAAGTTCATAAAATTTTCAGAAAATGTAAAGAAAGAACAACTAAAGATTAACTTTCCATTTCTTTGATATCTATTCAAAAAAAAAAATTTTATGTTTTGAATTATGAAAAAAAAAATCATTTTTTTTTTACCTCAACGTGTGTTTAGGGAAATATATTTAAAATGTCTAGAGTTCCTGAAAATTTGAACAAGTTCGATCAAGAAAAAAAAGTTATAAAGGAAAAAGTGAATTTATAAAAGTTACAGAAACTGGACAAGAATTCGAAAATGCGTATCTCGTCCAATAATGGAGAGATAACAAAAAAAAAAAAAAAATTTTTTTTTGAACATTATATAGTAAAAATTTCATTCCAGAATATAACTGAAGAGGGTAAAAAAATCAGAACCTATATACATGACCGATAAATTGGTGACTATTATTAGGAATTCTAAGAAAACTGGAAATCTTTTGGTCGTAAAAAGAAATGAGCTACAACGATTTTATCGACTTAAAATTACATTATCAGATATTAAGATGATACGATTCGTGAACGGCAGCGAAGTTTACTTCTACAAGAGTAGCTACAAACAGATGAACTGGGAAAAGGCTCACAGTAGAACCACTGGAATATAAAAACTTTGGGTTTAGCTTTTATTAAAAGACCTGAAAGAGAAGGGTCGCAATTAGTGTTACAATTAAATAATAAGAGGAGACTTACTATGAACTGTTTCTAAAGAAACGATGACTTTAGAAGTTCCTTCATGTACGAATTCAATATAATTAAGAACGTTTCGCAGTTATATATTTGAGTAGAAGGCAATAGATATGATAGTAAGAAAGAGTTGAAAAGAAAAAATATATAACTCATACCTTATACCTTCGAATTCTGAGGACTTGTAATGAACAAGCAAAAACTCTTATTTTTAATAACTCCTAGACTCGAAAATGATTCTTATTTAACTAGCAGTTTGTGCTACATCGACACCAAAAAACAAATCAACTCTATAAACCCCTATCAAGGAGAACTTAAAATATATATAAAGTAAATACACTAGATAAATTAGTGAAAGCATACAAACAGTTTTTATAGGAACTAGGAATTCTGGAGTGAAGAAATTAGATAGTATTATCACAAAACTCTCATACAAATCAAAAAACCCTTTAGCTGAAAATAAAAAAAAGATTTACAGAGTTTACTGACATCTAACGTTATTCCAAAATGCTACGAACCGTTTTTCAAAGGCTTATTTTGATTTTTAATGTGTAAATATGAATAATAAATATTTAGATTTCAAATCATTCGTTTCATTTATTCTCCCAGAAATCTTAATTAATATTATTGGTGAATATTAATGTCATAAATACTAATAATTTGGCATTTTCTAGAGGAAAAATGACACAATTGTAAGATTCTTAATTTTTATGGGCAGTAGAATTTTAGTTTTTCCTTAGAAACAAAAACAAATAAGCCCATCTAAAACTAGAATAAATTTGCCAAATAAAAATACCCATTCATTATTTCTAGGCTATTCTTTATTGTCTAAATAATTCCAACCACGAAACTGAAATATTAAATTGCGATTTCTGAAGAACTGTGTAATCTTCTCTTGCGTCAAATTCTTCCGGAGAAGCGATATATAAATGCTTGCAATGGGTGGCTTGATGTTATCAGTTTGACATTTCATTTTATGATAGGAAAAAAATCCGTGCTTCTTTCGTTTAAGTTAGGCCCACCACAAGTATTTTTCGTATCAGATGTTGAAATATTAACTTGTAACATACATGTTGAAAATGTAAATTTGCTTAGCGTATATGTTGTAATATGCCATACTAGTGCATAATAGAAAGTTATTTTTAAAAAGTTAAAAGTTAAAGTTAAAGTTATTTTTAAAAAGTTGATTTAAAAAATATTTTTTAGCCACTATGTTGTATAATCTTATTGCCAAAAGTCCAAAGTGATACCTAATTTATTATTATTATTATTATTTTTTGTATCTTTGAAAGTATATTGAAAAAATTATGTTTCGAAAGACAAATATAGATCTTTTTAAGTTAGAACTTTAAAATGGAGTTTTCATTTTTCATAATTTTTTTAAGATCAAATGAATGTAAACGAAGTCCAAAGGCCCTTCATTTCGATTACATTGTATCCAACCTTTAAGTATCAAAGGTGTTTAAATTTGTGCAGTTGTGGTAGTAGTAAAACTGAGAACATAAAAAAAAGGACATTCAACAGTGTGGCCAAAAGAGGCTGCTATAGTAAAGATGTAAAGTTGTCAATTTCTTTTGAGTGACCCATAGATTTAAACATTCATACAGTAACTGTTGTGATTGGTTCTGAAAACTGATTTTCCCATTTTTGCAGAAAACTACGGTAAATGTATCATTCCATATGAGATTTTTTTTTTTTTTTTTTTCATATAAAAACTACAAAGACAAATTGGTCTGAAATAAATCTTTTTAGGTTAATTGAGCCGTGGAAAATGATTTTGTACACTAAAAATACCAAAAGCTGGGAAAAAAATAAGTGTAATAACTACAATGATTTAATAATATAACATACACCTTAAGTGGAATATTATCATTGGCTTTGTAATACCAGGTTGTATCAGCGTCAGAGGAAATTTTATAGCTATTTCAGAGTTTTAAAAAAATTTTAACAAAAAAAATTTATATATTGAAAATACAAAGAATAAATATGAAATAAAGTAAATTTTGCATATTAAATTTAAAGGAAAAAAAAATTTATTCTGCATTATTATTAAGTTTTGAAGTTGTTAGGTGTAGTTTTACTCTTTGTCCACGTTGTTGAACTAGTTTGACAACCTAACCTGGACTTAAAAGATAAAATTATGCCTAAAGGCTAGTAAGTAGGTCTAACCTAGTAAATGCTGGACCTTTCAGAACTCAATAATGTAAAATAAAAAATTTAAAATTTAAATTTTTTTTATTTTTTTTTTTTTTTTTTTTTTTTTTTTTTTTTTTTTTTTTTTTTTTTTTTTTTTCATTTAAAAATTTTTTATTTTTTTTTTTTTATAGCTTGAAAATGATTATAAAATTTCTTATGAATCCCTCTAACTCTGAGGCAGTAAATAGGAGGTGCAAGGCAAATGATAGTATGCCATTAAAGGAATATAATGTATTGGGAAATTATGTTAATTATTACATTTACTTAAGTAATTTTATTTTTATTCTTTGGAATTTTTAGTGTATAAAATTGTTTTCTGTAGCCCAAATTTTAAAAAAATAGATTCATATCAATTCGCCTTTATAATTTCGATATATGAAGAAAAAAGAATCCATTAAATGGAATGATACATTAACCAAAGCTACAAGTACATTAATAAATAACTAATAGTATTATAAAGGTCTATAATATTTATTGATATAATAAATATATCTTATTAGTATATTGGATCTAACAAATTAGTTTGACTTTACTTAACCTTGATTTAAAGAGTTTATATACGTTATGGCCAGCAAATAGGCCTAACCTGACAAATGCTGGCCCTTTCAATATTTATCTAACAAAGCTAGTTTGACAATTTAATCTTGACTTTAAGGGTAAATGTACACGTAATGGCCAGCAAATAGACCTAATCGCACAAATGTTATATATATACGGTATATATTATTTTTTTTTATATATATATATGTTGCTACCCTTCATGAGCAGAACCCTTCTTCAAGGAGGCCTTTATATATTTTGAGTATACTTTTGATTGGCACTCTCTCTCATTTAATTATATAGGTGTGTCTCGCATAGTATGGTTTTGATCAAGTAGTGATTTCACAATAGCGTGGATTATTAATTTTTAAAATTAGTAATTTTTTTAATAATGGGTGAAAAACAAGCATACTTTCTGCTCAGAGCCTTTATTTTATGATAACTGTACTAGACACATTATTTACTATTCATTATTCTACTAACCATGCTACATTTAAGTTATTAATTTTCACTTTCAATTTTTTAAAATTACGATCACCTGTTTTTTGTATGAAGAGAAGAGGCCAAAGAAAAAACTAGTGCAAACTTCAATATTACATTATTTTAGTAATGAAAAATATTTTTTTATTAATTATGCATTAATAAAAGATTTTAAATGTGTTTTTATTATTCGTTTGTATCATTGCAGGTGAGCACAGATGCAAACTTTAGAGGGAGATTAAATTTGATAAAAACAAGATGAATGAGGATTCTGCAGAACAAATGTTACTGTTAAGAACATCATAGCAAACAAGCATGAAAATCATTATTAATACATACATCTATAATAAAAAAAAATAATGACAAAATTATTAGAACCAGTTATTTTTCCTGTAGCTTACATTCCTCAAACAGTATGAGAAGTTGCCGAAACCAATTTTCCATACTTTGTGAGGTATACCTGTACTTTGTACTTAAGTACTAGCATTTACCTTTAGTGTTGGAAAAAGTTATATGTCTATCATATACCAAAGAAAGGAAGTCCCTCAGATTTTTCAAACTATTTCCCAATAGCCCTCACTTGTATTCTGCCTCACATGTATCTAAAATGTTGTATTCCTATCTCACAGATTTATATTCTTCTGCCTTTAGGAACTATGATGAATCTTGTGTGTTGCTGCTTGATTTGTTCTTGTCATTTCTCTTTCGTTGGTTCTTCCATCTTTTTTTGGAATATAAATATAATTGGCCTTATCATAAAAAAAATTTGTATTAGATACAATAAATAAGCTGGGAGATCTGTTTAGTCTTTGAGTTTTTCTTTTTCTCTTTTCAGTTACTTCAGCTATTTGAGGTACATAAAGTGTAATGAGTATTGCTCTCATATCTGGAGAGGCTTAGGTTTCACCCATCTTTCCAATAAGGTTGAGTCAAAGGTTAAAAGGCATATAAACTCTTTTATATTCCCTGGTTCACTTGAATTTTCTTGCTACACAGCATTGGTGCTTTGTCACTTTTTATTCTATAATACAGCAGCAAATTCTCTAGGGAACTGATTGATCTTATTGCACCACCTTTATGGTACTCTCAGTGTGCAAAAGGAGCAGTGTTTTCGCATGAATTTTTGTCAACTCTACCTTTGTTTGCCATGATGTTCTTAACAGTAACATTTGTTCTGTAGAATCCTCATTCATCTTGTTTGTGTCAAATTTAATCTCCCTCTAAAGTTTGCATCTGTGCTCACCTGCAAAATTTGCATTAGGTGTGCATTGTGTCACTGCAGTTATTGACTTTTTGATATATTCCAGAAATTCCAAAAGATTTCTCCAGGGCTCTGGGTTTGGATATAACTTGAATCAAAAAATTTTTTTTGGGTGATAGTTGTTGAAACCATAGTCAGAACAAAATTTTTTGGGCAGAACAAATGTGTCCGGAGGTGGATCTGGAGCTGAAGCTGTATGATTTTAAAATTATAGAAATGGAGCTTTGCAAATTGAAAATGGTTGAACCAAAGTCAGAGCCAAATATTTTAAAATGAAAGAGCTGGAACTGATAAAATAATTTACCTTCACATTTCCAAGGCTGTCTAACAAGATCTACCCTTCCTAAAATTATGTTGAGAAATATGTTATATATTATCTGTTAACTGTTTCTCAAATCATATTTTCGGTATTCTTTCCAAAACCTTTATTACTAATGATATTAAGGCTACTGTTTAATAATTTCTTAAATCCTCTTTAAAATTTAAATTCACAATCTTTAATTTTTGGTAATTTCCAGTTATCATTTACCTCAAAAAATAAGTATGAAATCTGTTAAATATAAAATTAAGGCATACTGTATGCAATCCTATTACTACCTTTCTTTAAAATTCTACAGACTATAATGATTAAGTACCCTTTTAATTTCCCCAAAACCAATTTGAAAAGAAACCAGACATCTAAAAGCTGTTCTTTAAGGCTAGCAAACTTTAAATTAACAACACACTCATCTGTAAATGGTGAAGTAAAGTACCATACTGAATGTATTAAATATACATATTTGCCAAGTCTACCTCTGAGTTGACCATTTTATTGTTTCTTTTAACTAGAGCACATTTTTAAAATTTTATTTTATTGTTTGTATTTTTGCTAAATTGTAAGACCTAAAAAATTTTCTTTAAATCCTTTGATTTCTTGCCTCAATAATTTCTACTTCTCTCTTAGAACTCCTCATATTGATAAATTAATCCTAACTCTTTTTTTAACTGAACAGTTAAAAAAAGAGTTAGGATTAATAAAAACATAGAAAAGATAAGGAAAATAGCAGGGGAAACATTTCCCCTGCTATTTTCCTTATCTTTTCTATGTTTTTATTTCATTTACTTTTTTAACAGCTTTCTCCTCTACTTCACAAATTTTTTTTACTTTAACCCATTAACCTTGATTGAAACACTGTGATTGAATACTCTACAGTAAGTCTTTAAGTCTTGGTCTGATTTTGTTATAAGTCTTGTCTCCATTTTTTGGAAATCTAAAATATGTACCTTATTTTATATTATTTCTGATTCATATTAATTTGTAAACTAAGTTTTCTTATGGTCCAGCCTTAAATATACAAGACATTTGAATTCACAATACATGTATTCAATACATAAATTTGTCTTATCCATCCCACTACACATGTATAGATTAACTAAAGTTGTGAACAATAGTTTATACATTAACTAGTAATAATTCTAATTATGCATGGATCTTGTAACTTCAAAAACAATCAGAGCTAAAAATTATTTGAGTAGTCAATGAAAATAAACTAATTTATCACCATAAAATTTTCCAACCGGTGTCTGGAAAGTTAAAATCTCCCATTATTACAATTCCTATTTCCTTATTCAAAATTATTCCTCAAAGCCAAGTTAGCATTACCAAGTTTTATTTGTTACTTTTACAAAGATTCTTTAAAATGCTTGTATTCAATACATAAATTTGTTAACTTTAAAAATGCACAGGCTTAATATTATTCTCAATATTAAAAGTAACACATCTTACTAGGGACTGACCGGGGTTAGAATTTTGCTGGGATTACCTAAAATTCTTAAAGAGGTCAAAAGCACTGAAATTTTAGGTTATGAAAATTGTATATAATTTTAATTGAGATTAATTTAATTATAAAGGAGTAGAAGAATAGCTAACATTCACTTAAATTAATGATTATATGCACTTTTTTTCAGAAAAAAAAAATCAGAAAATTATAGATTTTGTATAATAAAAGTGAAAAAAATTACAAAAAAAACAATATTTTTGATTCGCAATAGTGATTCAATAGGTTTACTTAGGTAAATGAAATATGAAAATGAGAAAAAATTAACAGCAACAATGACTCTCTTGCCTTCTGGAAGCAAACAGAAATGATCTTTCCACACTAGCAATACTGGAAAGAGTATATATATTTGTGCCCACCAGCAAGCTTCAGCACCAGTGAAAGAGAATTCAAAGTAGGGAAATCAATTCAAAAAGAAAGAATCATATTATTGCCAAAAAATGTAGAAATGTTACTGTTTTTAAAATACAATTTTAGGTCAGTGACATATTCAACATCACCTGCCCTCTGATCCTGAACATTTCACTCCCTTAAATTCTAAAATTTATGATGTAAATGTTCAAGAAGATTCTGCTAGTGAATATTGATTTAAGTGAATGAATTATTTGTTTCCTCTTTTATGTAATATGCAATGGAGTAATGGAATTAAAATCTTAATTTTATTATATTTTGTTTGATTTACAGATTTTGTATAATAAAAGTTTTAAAAAAATAAAAAAAGTTTTAAAAATATTTTTTTCTGATTCACAATAGTGATTCAACAGGCTTACTTAGGTAAGGCCCGAAGTTAAAATTTGAAAAAATGTATGATACAAAATTATCAATATAGCCTTTATATATACATATCATTGCTATTTTATTGTTGTGTGTATCAAACTTGTATCATTTAGCTATATTATTTCAAAATTACTATTTTGTTTATACTTTGTCGCTATAGCTAAAAGATCAGCTTTAGCAGTATGGGAGTACTTTACAATTTTACAGTATAGGCTCAAAATAGTTAAATGTAGCATCTGCAGTCAGGAGATTAGAAGAAGTCTTCCAGGTGTTCCAAATAAAAAATTTTCAACCAAATTTTTATGGGGGAATCTAAAACCAAAACACAAAGATCAACATTCATTAGCAAAAGAGGAGTTGTCAAAAGAAACAGAAAAGGAAAAGAAAACATTGAAGTAAGAAGAAAATTCTTAATTTTCTTATATTTTGTTTGATTTAATTCACCATTAATAAGTATAATTTACCATTTTAACCCTGGTTTTCCCTGATTTTTAGCCAGGGCCAGAACCCCGGTTGGTATATATTTTTTTTTTTTTTTTTTTTTTTTTATATAATAAAGTTATATTACGGCATTTATTATTTTCTATAGTATATATAGGATCCCGAAGTGGGATAACCGGCGCCCTATCCACGTGAGTCAATATATATACCGTTTGAGCCTATATATATATATATATATATATATATATATATATATATATATATATATATATATATATATATATATATATATATATATATATATATATATATATATATATATATATATATATATATATATATATATATATATTTTAATTCACCTTTGGTGGACAAATGCCAGAGGCCAACTAAAATTTCCATCAGAGTTAGGGAGAAAATCAGAAACCTTGTCATATTAAAGGCTGATATGTCCCAATTTGAAGGCATGTAAATCATAGGAAGTTGGAAAAATAGATGAATAGTAGAGTACATGTAAGTCTGGGGTCAGAGAATTGGACAGAGAAAGGATGAAACTGTGTAGAAAGACATGTCACACAAGCTCTTCTCAATGAAAGAAGGTATGTGATGAGAGAGTTCAGAAGAGCAGTGTCCATTGTAACATTAGTAGTATAGAGAGACTAACGCAGCAATTCAATGGGCAGAAAGGGACTGGAGAGAATTAGTGAGAGCAGGAGAATTGATAAGAGTAAAAGCCCTATACTCCACCTTTCCAAGGAGATCTGTATGAGTGGAACCACCCCAGATGTGTGAAGCATCCTTTATACAAGGGGCGAACAACCCCAATAAAAAGAAAGCATATGGGGTAGAGTGAAGAAATTCTGAAGGAGCCTCAGAACACCTAGCCTCTTAGAAGCTTGTTTAGAAAGAGAAGTAATATGATCTTTCCAAGAAAGATTACAAGAAAAAGAAATAGAGAATATAAAGGAGGGATGAACGTTTGAGTTGTGCTTTTTCAAAGAAGACATCTTAGTTATGTGGAAGATTGTGTAGAGTAGAGCGTTGGAGGAATTGAGTTTTGGAGGCATTGAAAGTGACCATTATATTTTCTGCCACAATTTGAAATGAGAGATAGATCAGAGATCAGTTGCTCCAAGGCTACCTTCCTTGCATCTATTAATTGCTGTTAGGAGGGGCATCTTTCAGATTGAAAAGAGTAATTGACATAGGAGTGGATAGATGATGAAACAGAGGTCATTAATAAAAAGCAGAAAAAGCATTGGGAATAGGACAGATTCTTGAGGAACATAACTATTGATAGATTTAAAGGATGAATGGTAGTCATCTACAACAGCTGCTATAGAATGACCAGAAAGGAAATCAGAAAGTAGTATAGATTCCAAAAGAGGGAAGTTTGAAAATCAAAGCTTTGTGACAGACTTTATCGAATGCTTTTGATTTGTCCAGTGCGACAGCAAAAGATTCACTGAAATGCTGAAGAGTGAATGACCAAGAGTCACAGAACAAAAAGAAGTCACCAGTAGAGCGTTTTTTACGAAAGCTGTACTGGCAATCAGAGATAAGATTAGAAGAACTGAAATATTTTCAAATCTTCCTGTTAAGGATATATTTAAAAACTTTGGAAAGAATTGAGGATAAAGAAATGGGATGGTAGTTAGAGAGTTGAGAGGGGTCCCCCTTCTTCAGCACAGGCTAAATGAGCACTTGTTTCCAGAAAGAAGGAAAGTTTGAAGTAGAAAGTCATAGACAAAATAGTTTACTAAGACAGGGTGCAAGCTCAGAATCACAAGTTTTGAGAACCCCAAGAGAGATACCATTAGGACTGTATGCCTTCTTAGTGTTAAGCTGAGAGAGAGCAGGAATGACTCCTTTAGAAGAAATTACAATTTTAGGCTTAAATGAGTTGAAGGTTAAAGGAGTAAGAACAGCTCCAGAATCTACTAAGGTTAAATTAGAGACACATGTTTGAGGTATGATTTCAGCTTTAGATAGATGCAAATCGTCAGTTGTTCTGTCAGAAGATAGAAGATACTAAAGAAGGGAAAGAGGAAGATGCAGAGTTAAAGTTGACATTATTTGCAAAATGTCAAAGAGTGTGAGGAAGAGGAACCAGAAAGATTATTGTATTTTAAATGGAGAAGTAAGTTTTTGATGTTATGGAGAATAGATTTTGCACTTTCTGGTTGATATATAAGTTGCATGAGTTTCTGGTGTTTGAAAATGACGAGTAATACCTGCGGCAGATAGCACGAGAACAAGCAGAGTTAAACCAAGGTTTGTTAGGTTTAGTAGAAGGGAAAGAATATTTAATGTATGCTTCCATGCTAGAGAGAATCACCCTTGGTTATACGCTCTGCATACTCCGTGGGACTGCTCCTTTGGAAACAGTAACCATTCCATGAGAAAGCACTAAAGTACAACTGCAAGTCAGACCAGTTAGTGGCACTGAAATGCCAGAAACGTCTCTACCGAAAGAAAGGGCCATTTTGCTGAAGATTTGAAGAGACAGGACAAGATATAGAGGTAAGAAGGTGATCAGATGAACCCAGAGGAGTAAAAAGTTTAACAGTGTAAGGAGAAGTATAAGAAGTTAGGAAAAGGTTACATATGTTGGGTTCATCACCAAGGTGGTCTGTGATACAGGCAGGGAGATGCACTAACTGCTCAATATTGTTCTGAATAAAAAACTGGTAGGCGTGTTCACCAGCTGGATCATGAGAAGTAAATGAAAGCCTTTGGTGGTGGTGAACATTGAAATTCCCTAAAATGGTGATTTTGGAGATATTAAAAGAAGAATGTTTTATTTTGGAGGCAAAATCGTCAAAGAATTTTTATAGTCTGTAGAGTCTATTTTTATAGTCTATTACACCCCCTCCTTGAATAGGGTGGTGATGTGTGAAAAAAAAAAAAAAAAAAGTTAGGAGATAAGTAGAAAGAATAAATGAATTCAGATGTAAAGTTGCAAGAAGAAGCTATTAAGTAGAGAATTCAGAAGACTCCAAATTAGAGACATGACATCTGTATTTAGAACTTATGAGCAACATCCGCCTTTGGCTGAAAATTGAGGATAGAGACAGTAAGAGGAAACAGTAGGGTTTGCTGTAAGAGCACTCAAACACCTGAGTTTCAGTTAAGAACAAGAGATGAGGTCTAGAAGAAGGATGGTGTTTGACAAAGTGGAAATTAGACAAGAGACTGTGAATGTTGCAGAAAGTAATGGTGACACCAACCCCAACACCGGAGACCACCAACTCTCAAGTGTTGATGGGGCAATAGTGGATGAGGGGCATTCTTTGGATGCTGCCCCTCCAAGCATCTCCGAGACAGCTTCATGCTTTGTCATTTTGTTTTTTTTTTTTTTTAATGTAATGTACGAGTAAGTACTTGTAAATTTGTGATAAAATGCGAAAGGAGTGTGTGTGGAGAGGGGGGAGGGGGAAATGGGAGCATAGACACTCCAATATGTGACGAGGGTACACTAAAGACCCCCAGAGAAGGTGAAAAGTTAAAGGCACCACATCCTCCCCTATATATATATATATATATATATATATATATATATATATATATATATATATATATATATATATATATATATATATATATATATATATATATATATATATATATATATATATATAATTATTAAAGAGAAATCGGACTCGCTCTCTGATTAAATCAATAATCATAAAACCACTTTTAAAAAATAAAATAAAAATAATAAAAAGATTAAAAGTAAGGGAATATAGACAAAATGTCCAAAACTTAAAAAATACTGTGAGATTAAAAGTTATATTTCAAGACCATCTAGTCTTCTCCTCAGATATGATTAAAAGAACGAGTAGAAAGTAGAAGTACTTTCTACTCATTCAAGGTATATATATATATATATATATATATATATATATATATATATATATATATATATATATATATATATATATATATATATATATATAGTTGGCATTTGGCATTCAGAAAAGTTTAAGAAAAATTCAAATTTCAATGTCATTTCCATGAAAATTGATGATTCTTCCAATTCTCGATATCGATTCTGATTAATCATTCCATCTCTATAGGGAATAGTAAAATTAATTCAAACCATAACATAAATGAGAGAGAAATATTATTCTTATAACCTACAAATAAGAAAAATGAAAATTTACCATAAAAAGTATAGGCCATATTCCTACCCATTTGTTTGATTTGAAGACATTTTTTTAACCTTTTTTTTATAGACATACTTTATTTAGAACTATGATCTACCATTAAGAAAGGATAATGATACTCAAGATAACAATCATAAAAATATATTTATCTACAAAAATTCATAGTCATTGAAAACTTTATAGATTGAAATAAAAGAAATATGAACTAAGCCATAAGCTTTAGGTATTTGATGAGCTAGTCATACTTGGCCTATGACAGCAGTGAATAAATTCTTTAATCTTTCAAATTTATGAAATAAAATTCTTCCTAAGCTATAAATATTTATGCAAAATCTCTGAAAATTAAAATAAATTGATAAGAAATAAAAAAAATTTTAAATGAACACAAAATTTTAAGGTAATTATGAGTAGGCCTGCTTGGCTAATGACTGTTGTTAACATAGTATGCTAAATCTCTCAAATCAAGTATAAAATCAATTCTACCCAAGTTAATAATTATAAATCATGCTTTATTTTAAAAAGGTATTTAGAAAATCATTCATAAAATTTGTAAATAAAATTTACAAGAATACTGAAGAATACAACCTTCTCCCACAAAGAGCAAATACCTTATGTTATAGTGTTTTAAATGTGTAATAGAATGGTTGAGTAAGAGAAAACATCAGGCAATATTATTAAGTTACTCTTGTTTTATATTTGATAAAATTATTTCAGTTACATATTAGTCATAGAATTGGTTGAAAATATATTTTAAAAGCTAGTTTCAAATAAAAATATTTTCTTTTTCTTTTAATATTTATTTGTTTTCCATTATTGAATATGATATAAAAATAATTTTTCTTCTTTTTTAGGAAAAAATCTTATGAATTATTTAAAGTTATTAACAAAATGGACAGAACTTCAAATAGTGAATGGAATGATGAAATGGATATAAGAAACTTTGGAGATTTGCTAGAACGAATGAATTCCCCATACAATACAAATCAAGAATCCCCTCAATACCATTCTGGCTTTGTTCCAGCAACAAATCATCCTTGGACTTCTCAACATTCTCATCCTCATATGCTTCAGATGGACCCTACCCTAAATAATTCACCTTTAGGGACACAAGTTGGGTTGAATCCTCTTCGAAGTTTCTCAGTTAGTCAGCCTCCATATCCAGGTATGGATTGCAGTCGTACTCCACTAATGAGATCTTCATCTGATTTGGGTGTTAGGTTAAACCATTTTCCAACACCAGGAGAAAATTTTCCTGAGTGTCAGCTTCAAGGTATTGATCCTCATATTGAAACCTTGGACTCTAGTGTATTTTACCCCCCTAATCCGCATTTTCATAGTAGTTCTTCATACCAGCAGATGCCAGTTTCTAATAATGAAAAAATTTTGATAAGTCAGAATCCTGGGATTCATTATGGTCCTTATGTAACAGAATCCTGTAGAAGTCAACAAAATGAACAGTCCAGTAACTTTTCATCAAAGCTTTCCAATTTTACAGCTTCTTTGTCTTTAGGAACTTGGCTTAGCCCTCTTGATCAAATCAGAACGGATTATAATCAAGGAATGCAGATTTCTGAAACTTCTGTCACTACAGGTGGAATACGAGAAAACAGCAGCAACAACAATAATATTCAAACATCATCCATAATGTCTAGTAAATCAGTTGAGACGTCATCAAATTTCTGTAAAGAACCCAAACCTCAAATTAATCCAAAACCTCGCTATTCAGATGTCTTAAGTAAAGCTCCAACCCATGAAGCAAAGTCCTTTAACAACATTAAAACTAATAATCAACAAAATTCCAGTTATAAGCTCAGAGAATCTTCTAACAAGTGTTCAAATAGTAGACATAACAAGCATCGTAACAACATAGGATTTGGTAGAAGTAGCAGTCCAAATTTAGCATTTCACAACAGTACGAACCATGCTACAGATAATAGTAACATAAATGCAAAGAATTTAAAATTTGATTCCAAAGTTGGTTTGGATGAATTTGATCTCCCTGCTAGCATATCACAGTGCAATTCAAATTCTGTCAATAATACAGTTTCAAATGGTTCCAATAATTCTGAGAGTGAAAGAACAAAGAAGCGAACAACTTCAAACAATAATGAATCTAGTCCTTGTCATCAATACAAGAAAGGATCCAAATTTGAAAAACCTTCTGGAGAAAAAATTCAGGATGAAGGAGAAAGTTCCCACTGTGATAAGTTAAATAATCATTCTTTATCAACACAGCAAAAACAAACGCCCAAGTAAGTTTTTCAATCCACAGCATTGCAAATTTTGGCCCAAGCTTTTAAGATATTAGGTGCTTTGAATCAGCAAACTTAACCAGTAACAAAAAACAAATATTATACATCATTATACTAACTTAGTATTTTTTGCGTACTTATATAATGTTCCAAGAAATAATGTCATTTATTTGTGAAATTAATGTTATTTGCATTATAGCAAGAATTATTTTATTTAAAAATTCATAAACTACGAGAATAGATAAATAAATTTTGTTTTAAGGATATTTTATAATATAAAATTGTTGTTTATAAAAATAATTTTATAGCTTACAAAAACTAATTGTTTTAAGAATTGCCATTAATAAAAAAATTTTTAATTTTCAGGCGGACGACATATATAAACAATAACTTTACATCCTTTTCTGTTAATGCATCTAAAAATAGCAACAGCGAAAACAACAACTCCAGTAATAGCAGTAGCATCAGCAGTAATACCAGTAATGCTTCAGCAAGCACTTTACAGAACCGGAAAAATTTTTCAGCGCCAAAAGATGATGATTCCAAAGTGCATTGTAAGTTTTAAAAAAAAAAATGTTTGAAAAAATTAGAATTGTTTTTAACCAAGCTTCATGGCTAGACTTTCTTAAATAACTGTATTATGTCCATTTATTAATTCAATTAACAATTGTAGTTGTTTCCAAGATAAGTATAATTAGATTAAAGTTTTATTTATTTTTTTTTTGCTAGCTCCATCATTTTAAAATTCCCCAGGCCTGGTTCTATCATTTAAGAATTTTCTGATTCCATCTTCCATTAGCTATGACCCTTGTCCCATTTATGGTTATTCAATTATCACTTGTTAACGATTGTTTCAAACGCTTTCAAAACTCGTATTTTCAGCCAAATGGAAATTCTGTTCTGTTGCTAGAAAAGATTTCTTGTATTTAATATTTCACTTTTGACTTCTCAATTGGGCTTTACAATTAAGTGGTTAAAAAGAAGAAAAAAGTAAAGAAAAGGAATCAGTGATTGACTCAGTTTAAAAAAATTTATTGTGTATTTTAATGAAGACAAAATACTATCACAGAATTAACCACACACATTACAATTACTGTCAGTAATGAATGAAAAATTAAAGACAATTGGTTGGAATGAAAATATTACTTTTTCGTTCTAGTGGAAACTTTTTAACTGTAATTGTCTTTCATATTCTGTAGGCTTATTAAGGGTGACTTTGCATAATAATAATAATAATAATAATAATTTATTATTATTACAAACTTTTTTTTTTTTTTCCCCCACAACTATCAAAAGTAGAAGTTTAAAGGAAGTAAAGGCTTGAAGTCAAATTATTGTAAAGATGTTAAAGAGGAATGGGAACAGAGAAAAATAAAGCAATATTGTAGGTGAAGAAGCTTCAAAAAGACGATTCACAGAGGAATGTGGAAGGGAATAGAAGGAAAGCATGCAAGTAGTATGCTATGAATTTGTTTAAACAATTATCTTGAAAGGGAGATGGGGGTCTCGTCGAAGAGTAGTTGAGGAAAAGTTGAAGAGAATAAAAAGAATCAGATGGAAAAATAGAACCCCCCCCCCAAAAAAAAAAAAAAAAAAAAAAAAAAAAAAACTATAAGCTTATTTTAAGATAAGAAAGGAATGCTAAATGAATCTTGACCTTTAAAGATAGTCTTAGACTAATTAGATTTAGAAATTCCAATTAGAATCAATAAGTTTAAAGTACCTAGTTGATAGCTGACATGAATCAGAGCCTGAAAAGCATTTTGGTATGTTAGTCCTTGAACCCAGTGAGAATAAGTATCCTAAAAATTTTCCCAATTCAAATTCAATCTGAGAGAGAAGAGATCTTCAATTATATGCATTGTTTTCCTCACTCAAAAATTGTTGCATTTTAGGGGACTTTAGAACTAGAGAAATTTTCTAGATTTTGTCAAACTAATTTAGAAAAAATTAAAATGTTACTTAAAATTTATGGATAGATATTAAATTAAGAAATGTATGATGTAACATTTAAACTTTTAAAATAATGAAAATATTATTATTATTTAGTAGGTGAGTCAAGTGGCAATGTTTCAAGCAGTAAATACGTATGCAACATTTCATCATCGTCAGTGCCTTTAAACAGTGGTTCTTCTTTAAACAAGTCTAGTGGCAGTAACAGTAATTTCCGAAGTAGCCGTTATGCAAACCGTGCAGAGCGAAATAGAGAAAATCAGAATAAGAAGAATAATAATGCTTACAGTAAGAAAAAGAAGGAAGCATCCCCTTATACTCATTCTGGTAAGGTTTTTGTTTTCAAAGTACTTTTAGTAACAGTGCTCTACCATGTCTTCTTTATTTTAAGGAAACACATTTTTAATGTTAATTAAAAGTATGTGATTATTGTAGCTTGTATTGATTTAACATGGTTTTATTTTACATATATTTTGAGTGTTAATTTCTGCTTGCTTTTATATATATATATATATATATATATATATATATATATATATATATATATATATATATATATATATATATATATATATATATATATATATATATATATATATATATATATATATATATATATATATATATATATATATATATATATATATTAGGAAGCCTTCTAAATTTCAGTAGAGATTTCATTTTTTAATAGTAATAATTATGATAAATAATTATATTAAATTAATATTTCTGAAGTTAAAGTAAAGAATCTTCATTGACTGTTCTGTAAAATTATTAGTGAAATAATTTTCTCAATTAAATAGTATGAAAAAAATTTTGAATTACTTTCCAGAACTTCTTATGACTGGCTGGACTGTGTGTCTTCTCTGGGCTGGAAAAGCCAGTCTCTGGCTTTTGAGTTTGGTCACTGACGTGGCTCAGATGAGTTACCGCCTTTTCATTCACTTTTCTCTTCGACTTTTTGAGAAGGGGAAGATCTACTGCGCAGAAGCCAAACATGCCTTTAAATATTATTGGACCAAATCTATAGATTACTTATTCAGGAAAAAATCAGATGGGAAAAAAGGTTATTATTATTATTATTATTATTAATAATAATAATATTATTATTATTTGAAAATTAATCCATTCAAAAAAAGTACTATTTAAGGAATTTGCATCTAAGAGTATAATTACAGCCATGTAAAACCAATGTTCATTGTTTAGGTCGTAATGATCGAAAATTTCCCTTTGGTTTGGAGAACAAAATTCCTCTTCCTACCACTGGGGAAGAAGCGATGAAACGACTTCTGGCCTGTAGGGGGAAAGATCCATACAGCATATTGGGTGTTACGCGGGATTGCACAGATGACGATATTAAGAAATACTACAAACGCCAGGCCTTTCTGGTTCATCCGGATAAAAATAAGCAACCTGGAGCTGAGGAAGCCTTTAAAATACTGGCTCACGCGTTTGAAATCATTGGGGAACCTGTGAGTTTTGTCGTTTTATTGTAAAAGTTAGGAATTGAAAGGGGTGTTATGGAACAGTAGATATTCTTATTAAACATATTATCTCTACAACTCGGCTCTTTAGGTCTTTGACAAAGCCTAGTTTTATAAATTGCAATTGTGAAGACATTCAAGATTTGATAAAAAATTTAAAATCATACTCTTTGACATTTCAATAATTTTCATCCTCATATTCAAGAATAAACAAAATTAAATAAGATGGGTGAAGGGATGTAGAAAATCAAAATTAGTTTATTCATTTATTTATTTTTCAAAAACTTTAAAGGAAGCTCACTTTTATTACTTTAAAACACCGTAAATTATACATGTTGCTTTATTATTATTATTATTATTATTATTATTATTATTATTATTATTATTATTATTATAACACAAGTATAATAGATAGTTGTTTTGATTCACACACAATGCAACACTAAGACTTTATGACCGTGTTATCTCTGTGTCTCCAATCTACATTAATAAACTTCTCTCAATTTTTAATACCCTTATATATAATAGGCTGCCACAGTACCTTCCAAAAGCACCATAGATATATGAACCAGAATAAATTCAGATTTTATTATTCTATCAAAGTTTTCTTCTCTCTTTGATTTTGTACTACTAAAATTATTCCATTTTATTTTTAAATTCATATGCTACACATATTTATTTTATTATTATTGTACATTGTGGAGTAAAAAAATGATTGAAAGTTTTTTTTAAGGAAAAAATGACTACCATTTTTAATCTAAGTACTTCAGATACCATTAAACGAACCATAAATTCTAAAAAATTAACCCAAAATTTTTTTTGAAACTTCACAACAAAGGTTTCAGAAGCAAACATTATAATTAGGAACCAAATTATGGTATAAAATGGTTGACGTTAGTTCCCACTACTTTCCAATAGCAACTCTTGCTTCGGTGATTTTTCCCAATAGAATTATGGGGTATCATTTTTTTCCCCATAATAAATACATTTTTGGGGGTAAGAAATGATAGATGTTTTTGATTAATCTGTAGCCGAAAAAATTATCATCTGTTACCCCAATAAGAATCAATTTTTATTTCTCTGTCACATTTTACCGTTATTTGGCACTATTTATGCTTTTTATTAATATAAGCACTACTATTTGATTATTTAAGCATTTTCTTATTTTAAGGTTATCTTTTAGATATACGAAAATATAATTAAATTTTGTAATTGATAAATCAATATAAAATTTTAAGAATTATTTTAAAAATGAAATGGTAATACAAGAGTAATATAAATATATATATATATATATATATATATATATATATATATATATATATATATATATATATATATATATATATATATATATATATATATATATATATATATATATATATATATATATATAATAATTGCTTGTGTTTTGGCATTAAATATATCAGTTATTTTTTACCCCATTCTGTTTTAAAAAGTGATTCGCAATATTTTTCTTATAACTACTTTAATATTATAAATATTGAGAAATATATAGTGGGACTTTAAGAGGAATCTACATTTCCTCTTTTCATAATATCAAAATATTCTATTGTCTTGTCTAGGTGAAAAGAAAGATATTATTTCCTTTTTTTTTTTTTTTTTTTTTTTTTTTTTTTTTTTTTTTTTTTTTTTACTCCGAGCTAAATATAAATTCTTGAATAATAGTTTTTAAATTAACTTTAAATATATATTGCATGTAATTATATTCCCACGTTTGTTCTTTTATAATATTTATTTTATTCCTCTCTCATTCTTTCAGTTGTGAATTCTGCATATTTGAAATCCTATAATTATTTTCCATTATTACCTTTAACAATTATAATTAT
>SEYY01003188.1:102500-112500 GCA_009176605.1 Armadillidium nasatum | reverse complement strand
AAAAAAATACACTTCCAAGGTAAGTAAAAAAAAACAATGTTTAAAGATAATTGCTGTTTGTACACATGAAATGTCATTTAATACTGTTTTAAGTTATCATCGGCCATCATTGTCTGTACTCTCTTTGAGTCATATTCTGAAGACTGTCATGACTCGACTGGCCATGTCAAGTGGAACAGCGTCTATCTCTCACTGAATAAAAACCTTAAAGGTGTTAACGGTTTGTGGTTGATGAGTATACACTATACATTCGTGATTTAGTGAGCCTCACAGAAAACAATCACAAGGAGTGAGGCTAGAGGACCGCAGCATCGCCACACAAGAGATCAGCCTATCAGGAAACTTAAAAATCTTTGAGCTGTATGTCCTGTAGCACCATCTTGCTGAAACAACAAACTGCGTTCCTCAAGTTCGAGTTGGATGCCTTCAAAGGTTTTCGAGCATATGAATTTAATGGAGAGAGGTTAAGGTAACAGAAACACCACCCATATAAGAAATAATGATTTTTGAGGCCATGATGCCATCACCAGCAACAAGGCCCTACTTAGTCACTCGCTCGGAGTGTAACAGTCTTAGTGTATGTAACAGTCTTAGTGTAGCATGCGAGGGTTGTTTTCAGACCAGTAGCAAAACTTATTTTGTTTGCATGCTTACACAGCCACTCGAGTGAAAATGACCTTCGTAATTGCACGAGAGTAATTGTGTATCTTTCTGAATATGTTGCAGAATATACTCTCATAACTCCTACATCCTAACCAGTCTGTCGCATTGCGTTCTTGCACAACCATCATTTTAAATGAATGGAAGTGGAGGTCTTTGGGTAAAATTCTCCTTGCAACTTTTTTCGTGATCTTTCTTGGAAGCTAAACAAGCTTCTAAGAGGTTGAGTGTTCTGAGTCTCCTTAGGAATTTGTCTCTTCACCACAGTTGTTTGCTCTTTAATAGGTTTGTTTGCTTCTATATGTAGTTCGACTCACATCTGGGGAGGGAAAGTTCCACAGTTTTCCTCGAATAGATTGAGTAATTCTTTTCATCTTATATACTCTTTTGCTCTTACTACCTCTCTTCATTTATTTTCAGCCCATCAAATTGTTGTGTCACTTTCTGTATACTATCGTTATTACAACGGACACTGCTCTTCTGAACCCTCTCGTCACATACCTCCTAAACTGAACTGAGAAAGGCTCGATCGATATGCATTTCTACACAGTCTCATCCATTCTATGTCCAATATCTTTGACGTCAAGAATCAACCACTATGCTCAATCTAAAATGTACTCTACTGGTATCGTCTGAAAAACACTCCCTTAACCTATTTTCCTAACTTCCTTTGACCTGCACACCCTCAAACGCAGTATATCGGTACATGTTGGCCTTTAATCGACCATGTTTAAGATATTCTCCAACTTGGTGCAAATTGGTATATCTCTGGTCTTTGCCCACCATAAGATATATATATATATATATATATATATATATATATATATATATATATATATATATATATATATATATATATATATATATATATATATATATATATATATATATAATATATATATATATATATATATATATATATATATATAACCTCCATCATCCACCAGTACCTTTTACAAACAAATCCTAAATCACATCCCCCCACCTCCCCCCAATACCACAACAACCAAACATATACACACTCAACTAATACATTCATACATGATCAACAGACCTCCAAACAACATCCTTAACAGACCCCCTCCCGAAATAAACCCCGACTTCAACAACCTCCCAAGACACCTACAAATCTCACTAGCAAAATTAAGATGCGGGCACCACCCAAACTTACAACACTACAAACACAAATTCAAAATAAACCAGGCAACATCTCCCACTTGTACCAGATGCGGAATGGCCCCGGAGACCGCGAAACATTTTCTACTACACTGTCCTTCCATCTCTCGCCCCAGAATCTCCTCGGGCATCACCTCATTGAAGGATCTCTGGACGAGGCCGACTGCGGCAGGCGGCTTCATTAGCGAAGTGTGGCCACCTCAACACGGGGTGGTCAGGGGGTGAGAAGGTAAAAAAAGAACAAAAAAAAGTATATAATATATATATATATATATATATATATATATATATATATATATATATATATATATATATATATATATATATATATATATATATATATATATATATATATATATATATATATATATATATATATATATATAATTCTATTTAAAAAAAATTAGTTCCATGTTTGTAATGTAAAGGAGTTAATAAAATTTTGAATGCGTATCTGCATTTACTCAACATGAATATTCGAAGATTTTTCAATGTTGTCATATAGAATTGAGTTGAAAAAGCAAAGTAAATGAAAAACAGTATACAAAGGTATTGGATACTTTAATATTTTGAAATTTTTTGTCATATAATAATGAATAATAGTTTTACCAGATATCCGGCCCATCCCTACTATTTACCTATCCGTCAGAGTCGGAGCGAACTATTCGTTAGATTTGCTTTAGTAATTTAAAGTTTAAGGTTAGATTTCCAACATTTTAGTATAGGAAATATTAAAGAAAAACATTTGGTACATATTTTGTGGATGTGACATTTCAAGAGCCGGCACACTTTTTTTACAGAGCAAAAAAAAGTTGCTAGATTTTATAATACAACATACTGGAATATAGGTATTGAATTTAGATTGTTTAAATAATTTTGTAGTTTATATGAGACATAATTAAAATTTTGACCTTTAAAAAATTAAAATAGTGATCCCGAACTGGAGGAGTTCTTCAACAACCTCTGCCGTGAGAGATTTGGCCAAGATTTTGTTCCTGGAAATAGCAACCAATCAACCTCTTCGCAAGCAGATGCCAGGAGGCGAAGAGGCAAGAAGAAGAAGTAAGCTCACCCATTTCTCTATGCAGTCTATCTATATATATATATATATATATATATATATATATATATATATATATATATATATATATATATATATATATATATATATATATATATATATATATATATATATATATATATATATATATATATATATATATATATATATATATATATATATATATATATATATATATATATATATATATATATATATATATATATATATATATATATATATATATATATATATATATATATATATATATATATATATATGAGAGATTCATTTAATGATGAGAGAAATAGTTGTTTGTAAAGTTATAAAAGAAAACATATAAAAATACATAAAATAAAACGTTACAACCAAGTATATGTTTAGTGATTCTCCATTGTTAACTATTATTATTATTATTATTATTATTATTATTATTATTATTATTATTATTATTATTATTTGGCATTACTTGAGTAAAAAGTTTAAGCTCTCTTTAGGATTAGCTTCATTTTTAAGCTTATTATTATTATTATTATTATTACTATCATTATTACTATCATTATTATTTCATTATTATTATTATTATTAAAACCCGATCGTAATAATAGTGTGATTACGTATTATAAAAGAATACCTTTCCTTATAGTGCAAGAAACTATAACTATAAGTCTTTCCAATATAAATGGGCGAGTTTGGTTCTTATTTTTGTCAACGTTGCTGTAAATCCAGAACTATCTTAGAAAATGAGACTAATCACTTTTTTTTTTTTTTTTTTTAAACATTTAATTGAGTTTTATTTATTTATTTTTTAAACATTTAATTGAGTTTTGTAAAAGCTGACTTTGGTACCAGAACGTTTACAATGATCCAGTGCTGCATATAAATTTAAAAAACCTATTTTAGAGCTTTCTTTTGAATATATGTTTCTCAGCATTAATTTGAGTAGACCTTTTCCTGCTTTGCCAATTGAGATGTTAAAAGTCGTTTCAAATATGTTCTACTTTGTTTTATGGTTCAATTTTTAGTCTTCAGTTTTTTTAAGAGTCGAGCAAAATAACATAATTTCCTGTCTAAGTGAATGATCAGTGATAATGATTAATTATTCTTGTCTTAGTAATGATTTTTATATTTTTTTTTAAATAATAACATAATATATATAAAAAATATATATATATATATATATATATATAATATATATATTATATATATATATATATATATATATATATATATATATATATATATATATATATATATATATATATATATATATATATATATATATATATATATATATATATATATATATATATATATATATATATATATAAACACACTACTAAACGATACAAATTACTTCTTTTCATTTTGTATTCTGAAGAAAATACAAACACCTTTTCTAACACATGAATAATTAATTTCTCAGTTTTCTATGACTATAGTAACCTAATTAAGAGACAGGTTCGTTGGCTTATTATATATATTATATATATATATATATATATATATATATATATATATATATATATATATATATATATATATATATATATATATATATATATATATATATATATATATATATATATATATATATATATATATATATATGCCGTCTAGCCAGTCTCAATATTGTAAGATTCATTACCTACCCCAACAAGTTCTATAGTCATGGGAAATTGCTTTGTTTGGTTTTCTAAGTAGAAAGTGATGCATAAATTATTAAAATTTGTTATCAAGCCTCATTTCAATTGAAAGAAACAGGATATATTGAAGTAGGACTCATTTATCCGATTTCTACATGTTTACAAAATCTTTTACTCTCCAATTATCTCACTCGTGACATAACCTCTGGGTTCATTCCTTTATGTTCCGGTCTATAAAATTAAAAACATTCTTTCTATTTTCTCCACCTCCTTTAACTTACACACTTTCTGACGTCTTTTGGGGCACGTCTGCGTTTAACGGTTTGTAATCTCTCCTAATGTGGGTTTTGTTTAGGTCCCTGACCTTTGCCACCAATTTATAACCTCTCACTGGCCAAGTTCAATTTAGGAAGCCATATTATCTCTTGTGTCAGTGACTGTACTTCTCTCAATAGATATGCAGTTGTGAACTTTCTCTTTTTAGCCCGTGAACCTTAGGTTGACAAAATTGGAAACATCAGAATTAGACTTATTTCATTAAGATATAATATATATATATATATATATATATATATATATATATATATATATATATATATATATATATATATATATATATATATATATATATATATATATATATATATATATATATATTATATATATTATATTTTATTTATCCTCTAATTTTTTTTTCTCTTTCTTTCTTTCATATGTATCATATACATTACTTCAATACTTTTGTAATAAAAGCGCCATTAATTAGTTGTTTCAGCAGATCGTAACAAATGAAAAAACTAGACCAAAAATATGCCTAACTTGTTTATAAAGGAACTTAAGAGAACAAAATAAGATGTAGATGAAATTCAATGTAAATTTTATTTAAATCTATATTAGAAGACGAAACGTGTAAATGACATTTAGCAAATGAAAATCATGTGATGTGTAATTAGCAGCATGTTGGGGAATTTACGTTTTCAAACTTTTTTTTTTTTTCTTCAGTTTTTTCGTTTCTTGATAGTGAATCATTGTATGATTAAATCTAATTTGGAAGCTTCTGAAAGATAACTAATAAAAACATTACATAAGCTTGTGTAGTATAATATATTGAATTACTTAATATATGGGTGAACGTGTTTATTAGAATATCTCTTTGTTGTGCAAGAAAGAGAGAACACATTTCCACACCTCGTGAAAGAGAAGATATCATTGGAATAATTTGTCTAATGTATAAACGCGGGCGAAACTACATCTAAAATAAAGTAGAAAAACAGAGAACGCATGAAAATGTAATGATTGTAAACCTATTTATTCTTCAGAATATAAATCCTGGGAAAAAGAGAGATGTATTCGTGGGGTTTCTCTATAACTGATTATAATGAAAAATAGTTTTTATTTTTTCAATATTTTTTTCCGTAGCTTTTCCCATGTTCTTGTAGAACTGTATCTCCAATGTCACTTTAGTCGTCTGATGAGTTCCTGTACATTTTTTTCTGATTTTCTTAAATAAGGATATATTTGACACTAGTGTCCAGGTATCGATGGTGAATATCTTTGCCTGATTAAGCAGGTTGCTTGTTTAGAATCAAGAATTTTTCTTATCTTAACCAGTGCCTGTAGAAGTCATATGCAACAAGGCAGTGGAACTTAGAATGAATGAATCTTTGGAGATGAAAATTCAAATTTATCCCCACCTTCCAATCGCTTGCTTAAATAATTTTATGATTCTGGCACTTCCATGAGTTCAATACCATGTAGCTTTCTAAGTCTGGATAGGATATCTTGGAACTTGAAAGAGAGATCCCCCACCAGTAAAGACAAGAGCTGCAATCTTTACCTCAGTTGCCCCACTATGGGTTCTGACTCAGCCAAGGATGGCTTTATTTGTTTTAGTTTATATTTGTTTTTGTGCCCTTCCTCTCGTAGACTGGTAATTGTAGTATCAACAGTTTTCACTGACTTCTCCTTCCAGATAACCAGATTAGAGGTGGGAATTGATGGTTCGATCACTGAATTCCAACCCCTGTAGACTGGCCTGCAGGATGTTCCTCAAGGTCTCCAACCTCCGACAGCTTTTATTGCAGAGGCGGTTTGGATCAGAGACCGTGCCGTGTCCATACAATTTAGGCAGATTTTAATTTCTTTTATGAACGTAGTTCCATCTGCCACCCAATAGTGAAACCCACTTTGTTTTCTTGAGTGGGTGAGCCCCAAACTGTCATAAAATTGGATAACTTCCGTTCTTCTTATCTTTCTGCCGTCTACCGTTGAACAAACGGTAGAGTGAGCGATTGATTCACATGCTTGAGAGAGCCGGTTTGATCTCGCTTGCAGATTCTATGTATAATGTACCAGGAAAAGTTCCTCTACTAGAATAGGACAGTGTCCTTCAGATTTGATTTTTAATAGTGTGAGCAAGAATTATTATATAATTTTTCTAAGACTTAACCCATACCTTGTTGGTATCGATGTACAAAGAACTTATTTGAAGGCAAGATTATTATATTATTATTATTATTATTATTATTTTTATTTTTAGTATTATTAGCAGCTTAGTTTAGTTTTTGATTTGTAGAAAAGTAATTTTAAAAGAGCGTTATTTTGAAACTCGAGCTTTTGTTCACAATTACCATTTTAGTTTTATGTGGCTATATTATTTTTTTTTTTTGATTTTAGTGACAAAATCTGAATTTTGACGAACAATTATTTTATTATTTCCTTTTTGTTGTTAATTATTTTCAACATTCCAAGGGAAGAAAATTGTGCCAAGAAATTTCTATTTTATACCGAACATGGTCTCATCAGCCTTCTCCAGAGTATATATTTTTTAAATTCCTCTTTTACAGCAATTGCTTTGACCCTAAAGACGTTCCGGATTTTACCGATAAGGTAGGAGATGTAATCGCTGATCAGGTTCGTTATCTAAATCTTTCTTTCTCTCAAAGTCTATGGTTCGATCGTGCATATTCTTTCGTCCCAAAGGCCAGAGACAGTGCATATTAGAAGTGGAAAAATTCTAGTTCTCCTATCACTCGTTAATTTTCATTCAGCTCACTATCGTTACCGAGATATTTAATGAACAGAGCGCACTTTCGCTTAACGAAAGTTTGTTGACCTTAATTCTCCTACTAAAAATTTTTCTGACCTCTTGCCAAAAACATATCTAAAAGTTTTGTAAATATGCGATTGATTCTAGGACATATCAGACAGTGCATGACACAACTGTCTTAAATTTTGCTTATGCGCTGTATACTTTGTCTCTTTTACCTAAAAACAAAGGAAAGCTGGTTAAAAAAATTAAGGGGGCTGGGGAAGTTACGGGCCCCCCAAATTTTTTTTTTTTTTTTGAGAGGTGGTAACATGTCCTATTAATGATAGAGATGTGAAAAAAAATGCGTTGATGTAAAAAGTCATGATAAACAAAAGTTACTCTAAGCACTTTTTACCTAGTACTTATATTTTAAAAGTTAAACAAATTTTTAATATTAGGGGCCCGTTTCCCCCCATAGAGGCCAATCGATACAATTTTTTTTTATTAATGTTGAAAATGTTCCTTTATCATTTGTGCATTAACATATGAAATGAAACACTTGTGAATTGTAGTATTAAATGTTTATTTTTTACATAGAGTAACATGAACTTAACAAAAAAAATTTGATTTATTCAAAATTAGACTTAATGTGTAACTTTCTTAAACAATTAACATTAATTTTCGTAATGCAAAAATAAAATAACTTCAGAGTGGTAGTAAGTAAATAAGAATTTAGTCGCATTTGAGCTCATTTTCATCAAGGCTTTATACCTACGGAAATGAGAATACTGTTAATGTATATACGTTATGTAATTTGATTTCAGAAAAAAATATATAAAAGTTTTTGTTTTTTTAATAAAATATTTTGAATATGTTAAAAATATATTGCAGGTTATAAATTATAGAGCCTATATTAAAATACGCTGTTTCTATCTGATTGATTCCCTGAATGCATACTTTTCCATCTTCTATCCATTTTGCTATTCTTTGACTTTGATGGTCCTGCTTCATGAATAAATGTTGAAAATACCTCTTCCAAGTTGCATTTCAAAGAAGTAGATGCCTTTTCTACCTTACTACTGAGTATCTTTGCTTGGACTTCTTTATGGATGTCATCTGCAAAATTATATAGAGACTGACTTTGAGATATTTAGTTTACATATTTCCAAAACATTTCATTCGTTCATAGTTTGGAGAAAAGTGTAAATGTGGAAAAATATTTATTCATTTTCAGACCAACCAAATTCGTTATTTCAGTTTATACTTACGAAATTTAACTTGTGTAACTCCAAGCTCAGAAAACACTTTGTGACATGTGCTGCTCATTTATCAAATACTACTTTTTCTTCTGAAACAGTTACTGATTCTTTATCAAAATGAATCACTTTCTTTCTCTTGTAAGTTGGCAATGCTTATGAAGCTTTTCATGCATGCAATGCAAACTTATGCATTTGCAAGAAGTTCAAACTTTGTCAATGTCCTCTACAGTGTATTTTAGAATTGGGCGCAAGCTTTTTAATCATAAAATGATCATAAAATGGATTGCAACAGCATTTTTTTATACTTTGTAGACATATTTACATTTGAATTAAGCAAAGATCTGGGGGGAAATACAAATTGTTAATTAATATAATGATAAATATTTTAATACATAGTTTTGTTAACTCCATGTTACTCAAAGTAACATATTAACATTAAATACTAAAATTCACAAGTGTTTCATTTCATATTTTTATTCACAAATGATAAAGGAACATTTTGTACATCAATAAAAAAATTGTAGTTATTGGCCTCAATTGGGGGGAATAGCCCCCCCAATATTAAAATTTTATTTAACTTTTAAAATATCAGTCATTAGTAAAAAGTGCTTAGAGTAACTTGTTTATCATGCTTTTTTGCACCAAACACATTTTGTTTCACATCTGTTAATAATAGGATATACGTTACGACCTATCAAAAAATTTTAAATTTTTGGAACCTCAAAATTCTGGTCGTAACTTGGCCCCTCCCCCTTCTCTCCCCTCAAAAGAGACAAGATATACAAAGCTTGAGCAAAATCTAAGACAGTTGTGTTAAAAAAAATTTTTTTATGATTTGTCCTGGAATGCATCATGACAATCATCCTCTTCTCACGTATCCCATTCCTTTAACAGTGATTACATTTGATCGAATGTATGGGCTCCTAAAAATATTAAGGTTAGGAAGGCAAGCGGCTCGGCTATCATACCCTCTTAATTTTGAGAGAGTGTGCTTTCGAGTTGTCCTATCTCTCCTTCAACCATATATGCCTTTTTACTAGTACTTTCCCAAAGTGTTGAATGCGCGCATATGTCCAACCTATTCGGTAAGCAAGCTGCCGGCTTTTATCCGTGGAACAATTGGTCTATAGCTCTCATTTGTATTCTGTGAAAGATCTTTGAAACTCTT
>SEYY01003188.1:90000-97500 GCA_009176605.1 Armadillidium nasatum | reverse complement strand
AGGTGTGGAGCAACTGATTTGGGAACCTACACATATTCCCATTCAATTAATGTACACTCTTGCTCGATGTTTCACCACTAGTCCCTCTTTCTATAAGTATACCATCTTCGCTCATATGTTAAATCTAATGACAATCCTAGATCTCTTAATTTTCACGATTTCTCACCAACTTCATCCTGCCTTAAAAAATTTGCATTATCTTCTGATTGTAGACCTTGCGTCGCTTCTACGCTAACTATTCCTAGAGCGACTTCTATAACTCTAAAGACGCCTCAGATTCTGCCAATATGGTGAGGGATGTAATATCTGACTATACAAACTTCATTTCTGAATCTTTCTCCCCTTAAAATCCATTGTTCAATCGTGCATGTTCTAGCGAGGAGACAATGTATATCAGGAGTGGAAAAATTCTTATTCTCCTGTCAATCTCACTAATTTTCATTCAGCTCTGAATCGTTGCAGCAAAATGAACTTTCACTAAACTAAAGTGAGCTACCCTTGGTCCGGTGGTGAAAACATCTCAAACAACTTACGTAAATCTCCTTTCCTCCTCTTATTAAATCTGATGGTTCTATTGATAATACTCCAACCGAAAATATTAATCTCTTTTGTCTCCTATTTTCCTCTAATTCATCCCCGGCTTTCTCTGGTAATCCTCCTCATACTCTTTCTCCTCTCAAATGTCCCATTCATTCACAGGTTATCACATTTGATTGGCCGTATGAGCATTCGAAATTATAAATGTTAGGAAGGTATGCAGTCCTAATGTTATTCTCCCCGAGTTTCGAGGAAGTATCCTTCCGAGCTGACCCATCCTTCGTACTATTATGCTATATACCACAATACAAACTTTCTTTCAAATCTCTCCATACCGTCTGTTGTTGAGTGAAGAAATAATGGTGTTCCTCAGGGTTTTGACTATATCTTATTCTTTTCCTACTTATTATTAATGAGCTTTTCAGCTGTTTATCTAATTTTATCCATTCATATGAAGATAACTAGACCTACCATATTTCTACTCATTTTAAATCTGCTTCCTCTTTTGGGACTACAGTTACTTTCCATCTTACTCTTTTCATTTCTATTCTTGATGATGTGGATAGATTTCCGAGTGTGGTAGTCTCAACCTTGCCAAGTTCAAATCTTTAAAAAATCAACTTGTGCAAATCTCCCTCTTAAATTTGTCTTCAAATTTTCCTACCTCTTTCGAGGGTTCTCCCGTCTTTCCTGATGATAATATAAACATCCTTGACCTTAACATGAACATAAAAAAAAGTCTTAGAAACTTTATATTACAACTCTGCTAGGGTGTTCTCAAAGAAGTTGTTGGTTCTATTTTAGACTGCAAGAATTTTCCCCTTTTCTCAATCAGTTCAACACCCACATCAATTAATGACAAACAAGGGTCTCATTCACACTTGTATCAAGAACTCATATCTGGGACGGCTAAGGCTTCATCTGTCTTTTGCACACGATTCAATCAAAGGTCAAAATAAATATATATATATATATATATATATATATATATATATATATATATATATATATATATATTTGAACCGACCGGCCCCGGCCCCGGCCATTTTTACTGACCCCGGCCCCGGCCCCGGCTAAAAATCAGGGAAAACCGGGGTTGCCGGCCGGGGTTAAAATGGCAAATTATACAAAAAATTAAATTTTTTTTAAAAAAATTTTCAGCCGATTCTGCTGAAACTTTCAGTGTATATAGATTTTTTACCGGTAAGAAAAGTCCATTTCTAGCGTTTTTCCGAGTCTATTACGGTTAAAAGTTTTTTTTTTTTTTTTTTTTTTTTGTGGAAATTTTACCCTTTTTCAATAGAATGGCGGTGTCAAACCACTTTTTAGAATGAGCTGAAAGTTGGACTATTTATTCAAAATTATATGGGCTACAAAAGCCTCTAATAGACTTTTGTTCCCAGAGTTATAGAAAAAATGTTATAAGCCAAAAACTGACCAACTATAGAAAAAAAATTTTTTTGAACTAAAAAAATCCACCTTTTCAGACAAAATCTTTTTTAAAAAAATGCAACTATAACATTTCCTATTTTTGATGTGTATAGAGGAGGGGTGGGGCTACAAATTCCTCTATGTACTTTATTCGATGAGATTCGTTGATTTTGAGATATAGCCTTCAAAAAGGTCCATTTTTGGCCAAATTTCAAAAATTCCCAAAGTTTGAGAGGCTATATCTCGCTTCAAACAAAGGCATTTAAAAATGCACTAAATAAAAATTGTTGCCCTGTTCCTCTTCTAAACAATATTCACAAATAAAAAAATAGTAGGTAGCATTTTTTTTAAAATAATTTTTTCCTCCAGAAGGGTACGATTTTTGCAAAAAAAATTTCAAGTGCTTTTAACTTTTTTCTAGACGTGATATCAAAAATCTATTCCCACCAATGCAAGAAATTTGAGCAAAGGTATTCAGTTAAATTTTCAGCTCGTGGACCAGTGGTTTGATCCAGTTATTCATTTTTTTCAACTTTGGGTCCAAATAAGTTTCAAACCGTTATAGACTCAAAAAAATGCTCGAAATCAACTCAGAACTTCGTGAAAAAATTCACATACTTTGAAAATTTCAGCTCAATCAGTCAAATAATAAAAAAAAATTTTTAAACAAAATATAAGAAAATTAAGATTATTTTCTTTTCTGATTCTTTTGACCGCTCCTTTTCTGCTAGTGAATGTTCATCTTTGTGTTTTGATTTTAGATACTCCAAAAAGATTTGGTTGAAATTTTTTTTTACTTGTAGCACCCGGAGGTTCTCTTCTAATTTTCTGACTGCAGATGTTACATTTAGCTATTTCGAGCCTATCCTGAAACATTGTAAAGTATTCAAATACTGCAGAAGCTGATCTTTTAGCCATATTGACTGAAAGTATAAACAAAATAATAATTTTTAAATAATGCAGCTAAATGATACAAGTTTGATACATAGCAATAAAATAACAATGATATTTTTAAATACAGGTTAAATTGATAATTTTATATCTTACATTTTTTCAAACTTTACCTTTGGGTCTTCCCTAGGTAAACGTGTTAAATCACTATTATGAATTAGAATAATTTTTTTTTTAATTTTTGTACTTTTTTTAAACTTTAAATATACAAAACCGTAATTTTCTGATTTTTTTTTTTTAGAGAAAATGCTTATAATCATTAATTTAAGTGAATGTTGCCTATTCTACTCCTTCCTTACAATTAAATAAACCTTATATCTAATTTTCTTAACCTAAAATTTCAGTGCTTTTGACCTCTTTACAAATTTTAGGAAACCCCGGCCATAACCCCGGCCCCGGCCCCGGCCCCGGCCAAATTTGGGTGACCCCGGCCCCGGCCCCGGCCAAAATTCCTATATATATATATATATATATATATATATATATATATATATATATATATATATATATATATATATATATATATATATATATATATATATATATATATATATATATATATATATATGATGAGGACAGAATGATACTTTCATTGTCAACAAACCGAAGTATGAAAATAAATAATATAAACTTGCATTTTAAGAAGCCTAAATTAGTTCTTGATGGCTAATGACTAACCCAAGCTGCTGATTCGGTTGCATAATTTACACTTTGCTTGATAATTGCAGACTCCTCGTGACCCTTGCATTTCTATTTTTTCATCGGCAGAGATGAACTGCCACTTGTCAGACACCTCACTGCAGCTGTTGCAGCGCAACTGAAACCAACAATTAACAATTTAAAAAAATAATAATAAATGATAATAATAAATAAAAAATAATAATAATAAATTGGTTAATCATAGAAATTATCCTCTTTAAAAATTGATAACTACATTTTTTTTAATGGCAACTATATTTAAATAATAATAATAATAATAATAATAATAATAATAATAATAATAATAATAATAATAATAATAATAATGAAATACATCAATAAAAAAAAAAAAAAAAAAAAAAAAAAAAAACATTCAAATAGTTACAGAATATTTTTAATTTATATTAAAAAATAAAATTGTTTAGTGGTAATATTTTCTTCATCTTATCAACAGAATTTTTTTCCTTTGTTAAATCAACTTATTGAGGCCTGTAATCAAAATAATTTAAATTACCAAATCAATGAAAATGTTAATAAATTATTGATACATATCCACAAACACACCTTCACTTGATACTGAAAGTCATCCCCAGGAGCTTCTAGATCTGTCACACCCTCCATCTGGCATTTTATATTTATCTTGAAGATCTGAAATAAACAATCAAGTGTGACTCTACATTAACATTCACAAAAGATTATCAATACTTAAAATTATTTCATATGCATTTAATATTATTATTATTACTTAAGAATAGCGGCTGCTACAAAATGTTTATCCACAACTACCCCCTGTTAATTTAAATTAGCACATATATGAAAGGTACAAATGTTGATATGTTCACTCAATGTATTGACCACTACTGATATTCCTATTTTACTAAATATTTCTAAATTCCATTATTGTATGTAATTAAGTCTCACCTGTGAACAACATAATCATCCTTTGTCTTCACATAAACAACAAATTACCTTGGAAACCTCATGTCACAACGATTTCTAAGGTGACTTCAAAGAAACTGGGGGTTTTGTTAAGTTGCAGGAATTTTTTTTCTTCTGAGCAGTTACTTACATTATACAGGGGTCTTATTCGCCCTTATATGGAGTACTGTTCTCACATTTGGGGTGATTCAGTTCCATAATTCTTTTGGATACGATTGATTTGAGTATAAAGCTAAAAGACTAATTTATTGTTTATGTTCAGTCCACGAATATTTATGTTGTTCATAGGTGAGACGGGAGAGCCGTCGAAGGAGATAGAAAAGTTGGGAGGTGTTTTTGAGGGAGAGATGTGAAGATGCTTTTAAAGAGTTGAATTTCACAAGGTTGCGGTGGCCCCACCGGGATATCCCATTCATATCGGCAAGATTAGAATCTGAAAGTTGAAGACGTGAAGCAATTCTAGAAGCAAAAGAGGGAACAGATTTGAAATGCGTAGAAGAATGAAAAGTTGAGTCGTCGGCATAAGAATGAACAGAGTTAGAAGTACAGCTGAGGAGGTCGTTGATGAAAAGTAAGAATAAAGTAAGAGATAGAACAGAGCACAATTATATATATATATATATATATATATATATATATATATATATATATATATATATATATATATATATATATATATATATATATATATATATATATATATATATATATATATATATATATATATATATATATGGACCGACCGGGGCTGGAATTTTGCCGGAGCTCTGGCCAGGGTTGCCTAAAATTTGTAAAGAGGTCAAAAGCACTGAAAATTTAGGTTAAGAAAATTAGATATAATTTTTAGCCGGGGACTGGGGCCAGGGTCCTGGTCCTGGTCAGTCCATAGTTACAGAGATATAAAATATAAGCCAAAAATGTAATTAACGGTTAATTAGTAATTAATTGAAAACTTGGAAAATCAAGAAAAACAAGTTTCGTGGTATTCAAAACTCTACAGTCAAAGAAATTAAACATTCAAAAAAAAATGTAAGCCAATGGGATTAAGTTACTTTAGAAAATCTAGTATCAGTATCAGTAATTTTTTGCCAATACTGATGCTGATACCTAAAAATATACAGAAACTGATACTTCACTCCATCCCTATATATATATATATATATATATATATATATATATATATATATATATATATATATATATATATATATATATATATATATATATATATATATATATATATATATATATATATATATATATATATATATATATATATATATATATAAATATAACTGAAATGAAATGATCAATAAAAATTTAAAAATTTCAGCTAATAATTTAACAAATGATATGAATAATATAACAATATATTTAATACTTACTGGCATTTTATCCTGCCTATAACATTAGCACTATAACCATTTTATAAAGAGAACTGAGCCTGCAATATGAAAGTAAAAATTATGTGTACATTTTAAAAATGTTTTAAGAGCCCATCCTCCATATATAAAATTTTGTTATTTCAAATTAAAAGTAATTAAATTTTCACTAGAATTTAGAAAAAAAAAAAAGTTAAAAGATAGAAAGGCTAAGATACCAAATACTAATTTCAAAGTGTCCCATCCCAACTTTCAGTACACACAAATCAGGTGATATATATATATATATATATATATATATATATATATATATATATATATATATATATATATATATATATATATATATATATATATATATATATATATATATATATATATATATATATATATATATATATTGCAAATGCAAAGTCAAAATATACTGAAATCAAGTAAATTGAGCAAAGTGAAGCGCAGAAAACAATTCTGTACATTAAACACACCAAAAACCTTTAAAATTTGACAGAAAAAGGCTAACATGTAAAATTATCTTACAATATATCTTCTGACTTTGAAGATGTATTGTCCTTTGGCTGCCTTTTTTTCTTTTTTTTCAATAATGAACTACCAAGTTGTTGCATCAGGTAACAGGGATGATCTTGGAAATTATAAATTGGAATAAATTTAACCTCATTGGTAGTTAAAATTCTAGAAAAATATTGGAAAGTCAAACAGAAAAGCATTTAGTAAATAAAGATTAAATTGCAAAACTCACATGGTTATAGGAAAGTTAAATCATGTCAGAAGAATCTTTTGGAATTTATGGAGCATATTACTCATTGCATTGACAAAGGAGAATCAGTTATTGTATATCTTGATTTTTTTAGTAAAGCTTTTGATAAGGTATCCTGATTTACAAGTTATCTCAGTGTGGTTAAATGGTTGTTCATTATCGGATAAAGGAGTTGTTGAAAGATTAGGAGACAATGTCTAATATTAAATGGAAATAAATCATCATCATGGGAGTTGGTATGAGTGGTGATCCCCAAGGTTCTGTGCTGGGGCCTCTTCTATTCTTAATCTATATTAATGATTTGGATAGGAGAATAAAATATTTAGTTTCTAAGTTTGATGATGACTCTAAGCTGGCCTACCTGTTAAAAAAACTGAGGGATACATGACAGTTCAACATGACTTAGATAAACTTCTTGACTGGGCTGAAAAGTGCCAAATGAATTTTAATAATAATAAAAGAGTAAATGTGTCTTGCATGATGGTCATTTTTTTTTCATACATCAAAATTATAAAGACAAATTCTTGTGAATTTTTTTTCAGGTTATTTGAGCTGCAGAAAATGATTTTGTAAACTAAAAACACCAAAAAATAAAAAAAATCAATATCTAAGACAATTTAACAACACATCATACTACTTTAATGGAGTATTACTACTTGTTATTTGTTGTATAAGTTTTCTTATTTTCAATTGTGAGAATCAAACTCAGAAAAGTAAGTCTGTAAATTGGGAGACACCATAATAAAATCATCAAAGAGTCTTGGTCAGTCAAGTTCAGTAATTATA
>SEYY01003188.1:55000-82500 GCA_009176605.1 Armadillidium nasatum | reverse complement strand
TTAAGAACAAATGAAGATTTAAGTTGTGTGCTTTGAAGAAAATATCATAGTTGGGTTAAAGATTGTGTCGAGTGGAGATGGAGGAACTGAGTTTTTGAGGCTTTGAAAACAATCATGTGTTCTATTATCCAACTAGAAATACGAGAAAGATCAGAGGCTAGTTGCTCCATGGCTACCCTCCTTGAGTCTATTAACTGATGTTGAGAGGGACGTCTTTCAAACTGAAATGAGTAATAAAGGGTAGAGTCATCAGCATAGGAGTGGATAGGTAGGAGATGAAGTAATAGAGAGAAGGTCATTAATGAAAAGTATAAAAAGTGTTGAGGATAGGACAGAACCCTGAGGAACACCACTATTAATAGATTTAAAGGAAGAACGGTGGCCATCTACAACAGATGCTATAGAACGACCAGAAATTAATTAGAAAGAAGGATAACACCTATAGTATATATATATATATATATATATATATATATATATATATATATATATATATATATATATATATATATATATATATATATATATATATATATATATATATATATATATATATATATATATATATATATATATATATATATATATATATATATATATATATATATATATATATATATATATATATATATATATATATATATATATATATATATATATATATATATATATATATATATATATATATATATATATATATATATATATATATATATATATATATATATATATATATATATATATATATATATATAAAATATTGTTTAGATCAATTTAAAATGTATAATTTACTTTATTTCATAAAATTTCGTATTCATAGTTTCAATATATTATTATTATTATTATTATTATTATTTTTTTTTTTTATTTTTTATTTTTTTTTTTTTTTCCCCCCGCTCCGAAATAGCTATAAAATTTCCATAGACTTTGAAAATTTCGTACGATTCTCTCCGACACTGATCCAGCAACCTGGCAGTGCAAATCCAAATGATATTACTCCGTTAGAGGAGAAAATTGTTAATCTCCAAATTCATCAATATTTCGATAGCGCTTGAGAGTTCTTAGTTCTTACATGCATTTTTCATTTCGGCAGTTTACTTTGCACTATAGGAGAGCATTACCAGCTCTAGGAGCGTGTGGTTCACTCGCTCTAAACTGGTGGTGGCCTGAAGGGCCACCACCAGGGTTTGTCTGCCTGGATGGGCGGCATATGCCCTAGTAGGTGAAGTCCGTTCTCAGAAAAAAAAAAAAAAACTTTGCACTGTAGTAGTTTACATACCAGCTCTTTTATACACAGGACATATAAAGCATCTCATGGAGTGATTCCTTCCCTTCCAGATGTGGTCCCCATACTCACCATTTCTGTACTACCTCATTCTTTTTATTATTTTCGGAACCATATAGTATGTATCACAGATATACCTACTCAATGGCATAAGGGGGATATTTCTCAGATGGCTCTCCATTTATATATGATCGGATCAACATGACATATGGTTCCTTTCTATGTCTGTCAAGTTAGCAAAAGATTTTTTTAAATGACAAACCTCAGAGGACAAATAGGACAGACAACCACAGTGTAAAAGTAAATAAATAAATAAGAATTATTAAAATATAATTTTAAAAATATATATATCATCACTCACGGGTTGGGAGGTACGGGGGGCAGAGCCCCCCATTGATAAATGTTTTTCCTGATGACGATTTGGCTATAGCACCGTATTCGTTAAATTTATTATATTTTTAAACTTATATTTTACTATTTCTTATTTATTTATTTATTTTTACACTGTGGTTGTCTGTCCTATTTGTCCCCTGAAATTTGTCCTTGAAAAAAAAAAATCTTTTACTAACTTGACAGACATTTCCTTTCTGCATGTGTTCACTGATTTATGGGTCAAAGATTTCTCTGCCAGTGAGTTCCATATCTTCTGCTATGTATTTACCAACACTGAACATCACCACTTCATGGAAGCTGGAGGAGTCTAATGCCATATTATTTGCTGAACTATTTGCTATATATATATAAGGTATTGTCTTTTATTATTGTCACTTCCATCTCAAAACATTAATTTGTACTGATTCCATGTCTTCTATTCATGTTATTAAATCAAAAATTCATCATGGATACAATAAAATTCATACCAGAATACAGAATACAACAGTTGGCTTTGGATCCAAGATAGTTGATTCATTTTTTTGGTTACCTTTACATCACATGTATATAGGTATCCTGGACAATGGAATTGTTGATGCTGCAGAGAAGTTGGCTTAATTTAGAAACAATCTTTTTACATTGGAGAAGAAAGAGATTTTAGCATATGTACGGGGTGCCCTTCAGAAGGAAATTAGGAGAAAAAATAATGATTTTCTTAGTTTTTCATCCATTGGGACAGTACTACTTGGCTGATGATTGTCTCACATTCCCAGTGATTACTCGAAGGCTAGAAATGTCTATGTTTCGGTATAAAGGGACCTATGAGCCAGACTCACTGTTTATTATTTTTCTTTTATCTAAATTTTATCAATATTATTGTGTTGCCTTGTTACATATATATGCTTTATTAATATTTTTTCTTTTTGAATTTTTGAATTATGATAAATCTAGATTAAAAACAATTTGTTCTGAAGATATACTGTACACCAAGTACAACAACATTGTAAATTTTCAAAGGAAGCTTATTTAGGTAAAGGACCATATATTTATGTTTATCCAAAATTGAAATTTATATAGGATTGTATTAGTTGACTAGCAACATAAAATCTAGTGAGAATTATAGTATAAACTATAACTAAAAGTAATTATGTTGATTTATATCTTTATAATTATTATTATTTTTCTATTATCTTAATATCATAATTAGTAATTGTATTAGTTAATGTAGGTAATAGGAAAACCAATAAAAAGATTAATTTGATTTATTTTATTTATTTTTATTTTCAGTTTAGTATTTTATACATTTATAATTATTTTCATAAATTAATTTATTTCATTCTTAGGCTTCCTATACCTAGTTGAAGAATTAAAAACTTGACTCAATCTACCACAATCATTTTATATTTATAAATTTGAACATTTAGGGCTTCTCTATAAATAGAGACCATTGTATCCCAATTAGCATACTAACTAAAAACCAATTAAAATAAAGTAAAAAGTTATTTATAAAAATATCATGATTAGGTGTAGGACTTTTTTTATTTTTATATACTGATATTCTCAATAATAAATATTATATTCTCCATATAAAATATTGCATTCAATTAATTCTTCACACATCCCAGTCCAATAAAATTAGATTGGCCTTAGGGAAGGTCTTCGCTCATCTCTTAACTGCTGGCTATACTTTGTTGAAAACTATATGATATCTGAATATGAGCAAATTGAATTAGAATCTTAAAAACCTTTTGTAATAGAAGTGCAACAAAAAATTGAAGTAAAACTAAAGCAAAAATCTTAAAATCCAAATCTAAAAAAATAAAACCCGAAACCTAAAATTTATTTTTGTAAAAACGTAAGAGAACTACCAAAAATATCCCTCAATGGGAGGGTGCCAAGGTGAATCATCTTTCAGTTCAAACGATTCCTACCTGTCTCCCTGTCATCTCTCTCTCTAGATCCTCTCAGATCAGTTTTTTTTTAAATGATTTCTCCTGTGTGAGGTCTTCCTGTTGCTATCCTGCTGGACTTCCCCTTACATCAATTGAGAATAGGTCATACAGGTCTCAGTGCTCATATTCACAAACTTAAAATGGCTCAATCACCTTCTTATCCTTGTGCATTCCCCACAGAAACAGTTGAACATTTTTTAATACATTGTCCACAGTACCTGGTGGCTAGGAATTTGCTCTTTAGCAGGTTGAGGACTTTGGATGTTACAATCATCAATGTAATAACTTTGTTGGCACTCAATAATGTGCCTCCAATGGGTAAACAGCAAGCTTGGCAGTATATCCAGAAATTTTTTAGGCATATTGGTAATTTATACAGGATATACATAATCCTTTCCCAAATTATGAACTCTGTGCGAATATATGACTAATTTGTTTTTCTATTTTTTTTTTATTTTTTATACAAAATATGGTTACTTCTATTACTTGAATGAGACATTTAATAATTAAAGAGAAAATTGATTAAAATATGTGCCTTCTGATTAAAGTTGACTTTTTCAATCAAGATTAAATTGTTGAAGCAGATAGAAGGTAGAAACCATGGTCAATAGGCCAGTGTTACTTGATGACCATTACACACCTTTAAGATTCAAGATATTACTCTGTTAGAGTAGTACAATGTGTTGTAAAATCATGATAATTATTACTCTTTATTAATTTTTTTTTTTTTTTGCGGGGGTGTTTTTAGTTTGCAAAAATGTAATCCACAGCTCTATTAACCTAAAAAATTATTTCAGACCTATTTGTCTTCGTAGTTTCAATTTACAAAAAAAAAACCAAAAAACTACCATCGCGCAAGACTCATTTATCAATTTATTCCTAGGAAAGACCTTTTATTAAAAAATTTTCTTAATGTATATTTTTTTTATACTGAAGTGAACATATGATGACATAAAAATATTTAAGTTTAAGCATGTATTTTTAAAAAGAGAAGGAAGATTAGAGACCTTCAGTAGTAATGAAAATGTAAAATATATAAAAAGAAAAAAAAAAAAAAAAAAAAAAAAAAAAATGTAAAAACAAAAAAAAGGTTTTTTTTTGCATCAATAGTAGTACCTATAGTAAAAGAGATGGTGCAGATAGTGCAATAATATGTTGAAGAGAAATAAAGTCAAGGGAGTTTGAAAGTTAGGGACAGTTTATTAGCCTTAGACTCATATCTGCCCAAAGAAGAGGGGAAATAGAGCCCCTCCTGATAGCAGTACCCCATACATGGGTGGTTAAGACCCATATATAATTAGAGTAACTTCAAAAAAAGAAATTTCCCTCTACCTCTGCAGAACACCCCAGCTTCTTTTAGGTTACCTTAACAAGTGTGATATGAGGTTTCCAAGACAATGTGTTTATACTCAGACCAAGAATGTTAATGTTGTTTACATGTGACATGAGAGAGTTATCAAATGAGATAAAGGTGGGAGATGTTTTAGAGAGGGAGATATGAAGTTAAGTTTTTAAAGACCAATAGAAAGGATAGAAGGATACTCATTTTACCTATACCAACGAAGAGGAAGGAATGGTGAAGGTGTAGCACTCTATGTTAAAAGCAATATCGAATCGGTGCTAATAGCTGACATTAAAACAAACCAGGACGTGGAATCTCTGTGGGTAGATATTCTTATGTATAATAAATCATTCAGGATAGGAGCATTTTATAGAGCTCCTGATCAGAGTCAAGAATTAGATGAAGAAATGGTGAAGGAAATCAAGGTAGCGTGTGAAAATAATGTAAAAGGGATAGTCATTATTGGTGATATTAATTTTCCAGACATTGAGTGGAATACTTTGAGTAGTATAGTTAATAGAAGTTCAGTATTTGTAAATTGTATTCTATACAACTTTTTGAGTCAGATGGTCCAAGAACCGACAAGGCATGCAGCATTGTTAGATTTAATATTAACAAATGATGAAAATATGGTGAATGATATTGAAGTTGGAGAGACTTTAGGAGCTAGTGATCATTATATTATTAGATTTAACTGGAATATGAGGTCTGGGCCCAAATTGCAAGTCAATAGGGAAAAGATATTAGATTTCAGAAACGGAGATTTTAGCAAATTCCGAGCAATGCTCAATGAAATTGACTGGGATAAGTAGTTTAATGGTAAAAATTGTTTCATCATGTGGGAATACTTCAAGCAAAAATTGGCTACCATTCAGTCTGTGTTTTAAAGATAAATCCATTAGGGTGGCAAATAGAAAACCTAATTGGTGGAGTAGAGAGATAAAAGAGAAAATCAGTGAAAAACGTAGATGTTTTAAAATATTCAAAGGTACGAGCAGGGGGAAAGATTTAGAACATTATAAGAGAATTAGGAATGAATTTAACCAGTCAATAAGAAGAGCCAAGAGAATGGCAGAAATTAATTTGGCAAGGAACAGTAATACAGACCTGAAAAAGTTTTTTAGTTTTTATAAATTTAAAAGCAAGGATAAGAAAATTGGTCCAATTAAAATTGATGGAAATTTAGTAAGTTCAGATAAGGAATTGGTTAATATTTTCAATACTTATTTTGCATTTTGCATTATTTTATTGGATAGCAGTTTAGAGATTAATAGCTCTAATATACATGTAATGAATAGGTGTACAGTGTTTCAAATTGAGTTGAAATGAAATCGCATCTTTATTAGAACATATTGACCCAAATAAGGCAGCGGGTCCGGATGGTGTGTATGGTAGAATTCTAAAAGAGGGGAGTAGCAGTATTGCAAAGGCACTATATTTGATTTTTAAGCGATCTATTGCTTTTGGAGAGGTACCTGAGGACTGGAAAACGGCTTATGTGGTGCCCATTTTTAAAAAAGGTAGTAAGGAAGATTTAGGGAACTATAGGCCAGTTAGTTTAACATCTCTGGTTGTGAAAATTTTGGAAAAGTTACTGAAAAGTCATATAGAGAAGCATTTAGATGATAACAAGATACTATATAACTCCCAGCATGGCTTTAGAAAGGGTAGATCATGTCAGACAAATCTACTAGAATTTATGGAATATATTACTGAATGTATAGACAGGGGTGATCCAGTTGATGTCATATATTTAGACTTTAGCAAAGCTTTTGATAAGGTACCCCATGTTAGGCTGATGCAAAAGTTGTCGCAGTGTGGTATAGATGGAATGGTACACAATTGGATTAAAGAGTGGTTAAAGAACAGAAGGCAGTGTGTATTACTTAATGGTAATAAGTCATTATGGGAAACAGTGAAGAGTGGGGTCCCACAGGGTTCTGTGCTGGGACCACTTTTGTTCCTTATATATATATAAATGATTTAGACAAAGGTCTTAAATGTAAGGTTTCTAAGTTTGCTGATGATACCAAAGTGGTCACCTCAGTAAGGAATAATGATGGATGCATAAAGCTTCAAGGTGATCTAGATAGACTTCTTGGTTGGGCAGAGAGGTGGCAAATGAACTTTAATAGTAAAAAATGTAAAGTTCTTCATGTAGGTTACTCAAATGAAGGATTTAATTATGAAATGAATGGGGAGTGGCTTGAGACTGTGGGCCAAGAAAAGGATTTAGGTGTGATTATTAGCAGTAATCTGAAGGTGGGTGATCAATGTTTGGAAGCAAGGAATGGAGCTAATAAGATGTTAGGTATAATTAATCGCAATGTAGTTTACAAGAGCAAAGAGGTTATAAGCAAGCTATATAATAGCTATGTTAGGCCAGCATTAGAGTATTGTGCACAGGTTTGGGCTCCTCATTTAAGAAAAGACATAGATATGCTGGAGAGAGTACAACATCGAGCAACAAGGATGATTTCTGGCTTTGAAAATAAGAGCTATGAAGAGAGATTGAAGGAGTTAGGAATGTTCTCGGTTGAAAGGAGATTTCTCAGAGGGGATATGATTCAAGTTTACAAAATATTTGCATCTGACAGTAATACAGAGATTGAAAAATACTTTATAGTGGACCGTGGAAGAGTAACTAGAGGACATGATAAGAAAATTAAAAAGATGCCATGCCATCTCGATCTAAGAAAATACTCTTTCAGTAATAGAGTTGTTAATTTTTGGAATGACTTGCCACAAGAGATTGTTGACTGTGATTCTCTTGTCAAATTTAAAAGGGGCTGGATAGATATATGGATGGTTTAGGTATTATATAATATAACATGACTAAGCCAAATTGGTGGGTATATATGAATTTTTAGATCAACAGATCAACCTATGACTAAGCCTAATGGCAGTTTTTTTTGTAGTTGGTGATGGTTCATTGAATATTGCATGTATAATTGGGCTTAGTTTTACTTTTATCTTTGCATGAATGAACTGATAACTGGGGATGGGATAGACCTAGTCTTTTGTGCATGTATTAGTATTGTTATTGTTATTATTTATTTGTACTAGGACAGTCTCGATAGGCCCTTGTGGCTTCTAACTGTCTCTATTTTCCTATGTTCCTATGTTCCTAAGAATTGAATTTCACAAGGTTTGCTGTGGTCCCCACCGGGATATCCGTTCCAGATATGCAAAAATGGAGTTGGAAAGATGAGAGGAAATCTAGAAGCAAAAGAGGGAGTGGATTTAAAATGAGTAAAAGAATGAAGAATTGAATCATTGGTATAAGAATGAACAGAGCTAGAAATGCAGCTGAGAATGTTATTGATGAAAAGTAGGAATAGAGTACAAGATAGAAAAAACCCTTGATTATATTGATTTGGTTATAATTAATTGGGAGAACTAGACATAAGTAAGCAAAAACGAGGAGGGAACTTTGAGAGCAGTGATGCATTTCAAACCCAGTCAAAAGCCTTGAATATGTAAAATGTCACCACACAAGACACCCAATAGTCTCAGGGGGAGAAGACCATTGATCACTAAGATAGGAAATGTCACCAGTAGAAAATTTCTAGCATAGAAATCTTTATAAGATTGGCAAGAAGGGAATGGGGATTCCAAATGATCCAAGAAATGAGTGTTAAGAATAGTTTCAAAGACTTTAGATAGAATACATGTGAGAGCTGTAGGGCAGTTGTTTGAAGGTTCAAAGTGATGAACATATACATACTTTCAGTGCTGAGGAAAAGTTTTAGTATTTAGGCAAAGAGAGTAGAGTTGAATGAGAACAGGCACCAGCTTGGAAGCACATTCCCACAAAACATAAAGACTAATGTCATCCAGGCCATTTACCTTTCTAATGTTCATAGATTTTAGGATCCCATGTACTGATAATGTACAATGACAGGTAAAGACATGGGACACCTTATAGAAGAAGGAGTAGGGGAGGAATATTGGAATCATCCAAGTTGGATTTAGATGAAAAAAAAAAAGGAGACCAAAGAGGTTAGCCTTTTCATTTCAGCAGGAATGTTAGCAACAGTTCCAATTTTCAATGAATTTTAATTTGACCACTTATTGGTTATAACTATTGACTGACCAGGGTTCTAGCCCCAGCCCTGACCCCTACTAAAAATCAGGGAAAACTGGGGTTTGCCTGCCGGAGTTGAAATGGCAAATCATACTTATTAATGGTGGATTAAATCAAACAAATTATAAGAAAATTAAGATTTTTCTTGGTTTTTTCAATATTTTCATTTTCTTTTCCATTTCTTTTGACCGCTCCTCTTCTGCTAGTGAATGTTCATCTTTGTGTTTTGATTTTAAAAGCCCATATAAAGATTTGGTTAAAATGTTTTTACTTGGGGCACCCTGATGTCCTCTTCTAATTTCCTGACTGCAGATGTTACATTTATCTATTTTGAGCCTATCATGAAACATTGTAAAGTACTCCCATACTGCCGAATCTATGGGTAAAAAGTAAAAACCCATAGTGACTGAAAGTATAAATAAAATAATAATTTTGAAATGTAGCTAAATGATAAAAGTTTGATACAGAGCAATAAAATAGCAATGATGATATATAAATACAGGTTATATTGATAATTTTATGTCTTACATTTTTTCAAACTTTAACTTAGGGTCTTACCTAAGTAAACCTGTTGAATTACTATTATGAATCAGAAGAAAAAAGTTCAAAATTTTTTTGTAGTTATTTTAAAACTTATACAATAATTTTCTGAAATTTTTTTTTGGAGAAAATGCATATAATCATTATTTAAATGAATGTTATCTATTCTATTCTGCTTATAATTAAATAAATATCAAGTAAAATTATATCATTTTCTCAACCTAAAATTTCAGTGATTTTGACCTCTTTACAAATTTTAGGCAACCCTGGCCAGAACCCCGGCCCCAGCCCTGGTAGGTCCCTAGTTAGAACAATGGGAATTTTTTTTGTCCAATTTTAAAGGAATAAATTTTCAAATATTTAATTTAATATCTGTAGCAGGGTTTTATATATTATTAAATTGTTATGGTACGTTTAAGAAACTGATCTTTCTTATCTAGTCAACCACATAATTTGCAAAATCATTTTGGCATTGGTAAATAGTTATCTGAAAAATGTGTATATTTATTAAGTTCTGATATTAAGAAAAAAAAAATTTTTTTTCAAACTTCAAAAATATAGCAAAAAATTTTTTTATTTATTTATTATTTTTAACCAAGGATTTAAAATATTGTGTCAAATTTGAAGTAAATGCTATCTTTTTTTCTGAGTAAGTTAAATTTAATTGCAATTTACTTTTTATTTCCCAAATAAAAAAAATTATTTTGGAACCTAATTTTTATATCTTAGTTTATCAGGAGTTTGATAAAATTATTTTAATTTCAAGAATAAAAGTTCCCTAGTAGATAACTTTGTGGAAACTTTCAATTTTTCACTTTAAAAAAAAATTTAAACTTTTTATAATTTTTCAGTTATAATTTGTTTATTAGTACTTACTATTTATATTTGGTATTTATAATTAATGATATTTAAAATAAAATCTTTAAGATCTTAAAAAGACTTATTTAAATGGAACAGAAAAAAAAAGTAAAAATTTTTTTTTCTTGAATCATAAATTTTTCATTAATTTAAACTATAAGATAAATTTACAATGTCATGTAACAAGTTTACTTATCCAAGAACATAATACTTATATTCCATTTTAAAGTGGATTGGATAACTTTATCATAACTATGCTTTGATGATAAATATTTTTAGACATTCCTTTTTCATTTCCTTTGATTTGGGTGTGTTAAGTTAAAAATTCATTCATACAATGTTTATAGAAGGTTCTTAATCACCAATTTAATTTTTGAAGTGACAATAAAAATTTAAAAATTTTTAGTCTTGGAAAATTTATTTTATTTGCTCAAGACTTTTTACATTTGTAAAATTTCAGATTGAAAATGGTGAACATGGAAACGAAGGAACATTTTGTAGATGAAGTTTCATCAGGTTTAACTTTGGACACACTTGTCTACATATTTTCATTATTTGTTTCAGGTCTTTTGCTCTTTCTCCTCGTATACTTTGTATCCTTTTTTCTCATACTTTTTTTTTTTTTTTTTTTTGCATATATATATATATATATATATATATATATATATATATATATATATATATATATATATATATATATATATATATATATATATATATATATATATATATATATATATATATATATATATATATATTAGTGATGGGATAATACAAAAAAAAAAAAAAAAAAAAAAAAATCAATGCTGATTCTCTCACTTCTGTGAAAATAAGAAAACACTTTTTAAAAAACCTGTAATAAAATTTAGTTTTTATGTTGGACACAATTCCATTTAATGAAGTTTACTTAAATAGAGTACATACGGCACCTTAGTTCAAACACTTCCTTTCTCTTTAATTATATTTTATAAAACTATAATTATCATTTATTTTAATATTATGTGTAGTATTATTTGAAATGAAATAGGAAAAGGTAATTAAACAGTAAAGACTAAAACTTTATTTTATTGAAATTATGTAAAAGAGTAAAACATGTTTTAATTTTTTTAAAAACTGAAAATTTAAAATTTATGAATAATCATAACCACAATACATCTTGTAACTGAGAGTTAAATTTTGAAAATATCATACAGGCTATTCTCTATGTACTTTTGATGAAAATTAAATACCCTCAAATTAATATATATATATATATATATATATATATATATATATATATATATATATATATATATATATATATATATATATATATATATATATATATATATATATATATATATATATATATATATATATATATATATATATATATATATATATATTGCCTCTAATTCAAACTTGGACGATTCAGGAGGAGGAATAGCTCCATAATCGCCCAAGTTTGAATTAGAGGCAAAAGTTTGAATGAAAAGTTCAGCATTTGAAGAAGACAAACGGCAGTTGTGCCAACAGAAGATACTAGAGGAGGGAAAGAGAAAGAAGCAAAGTTAGAGTTGATAATATATATATATATATATATATATATATATATATATATATATATATATATATATATATATATATATATATATATATATATATATATATATATATATATATATATATATATATATATATATATATATACGCAATTTATACGCCCCACCATTAACTACGCCTCCCCTGTCTGGCACCCTCTGCTCTCCGACAAAAACTTAACGACACTCCAAATAACGCAAAATAAAGCCCTTCGCACCATCACCGGCTGCACACGCACAACCCCTCAACAACACCTACATAACGAAACCAAGATACTACCTATAAGGAATCACCTCGAAATGATAGGCACCCAATTTTACGCAAAAACACGTCTACCCACTCACCCATGTCACAATACTCTCCTACAACCTACCCCACAGAGACTAACACAGCCTCCATCGTCCACCGGCGCCTTTTACAAACAGATCCTAAATCACATACCCCCTCCTCCCCCCAATACCACAACAACCAAACATATACACACTCAACTAACACATTCATATATGATCAACAGACCTCCAAACAGCATCCTTAACGAAGCACCTCCCGAAATAAACACCAACTCCAACAACCTCCCAAGACACTTACAAATCTCACTAGCAAGATTGAGATGCGGGCACCACCCAAACTTACAAGATTACAAACACAATTTCAATCTAAACCAGGCAACATCTTCCACTTGTACCAGATGCAAAAGGGCCCCGGAGACCGTGGAACACTTTCTTTTAGACTGTCCCTCCAACTATCGCCCCAAAATCTTCTGGGGCATCACTTCTTTGGAAGATCTCTGGTCGAGACCGTCTGCGGCGGGAGGCTTCATTAGCGAAGTGTGGCCGCCTCAACAGGGGGTGGTCAGGGGTGAGAAGGTAAAAAAAAAAAAGGTATATATATATATATATATATATATATATATATATATATATATATATATATATATATATATATATATATATATATATATATATATATATATATATATATATATATATATATATATATATATATATATATATACCTTCTTTTTTTTTTTTTACCTTCTCACCCCCTGACCACAACATGTTGAGGCGGCCACACTTCGCTAATGAAGTCTCCTGCCGCAGTCGGTCTCGTCCAGAGATCCTTCAAAGAAGTGATGCCCCAGAAGATTCTGGGGCGAGAGATGGAAGGACAGAGTAGTAAAAAGTGTGATTCTGTCTCCGGGACTATTCCTCATCTGGTACAAGTGGGAGATGCTGCCTGGTTTATTTTGAATTTGTTTGTAATGTTGTAAGTTTGGGTGGTGCCCACATCTCAGTCTTGCTAGTGAGATTTGTGAGTGTCTTGGGAGGTTGTTGAAGTCGGGGTTTATTTCGGGAGGGGGAGTGTTAAGGATGTTGTTTGGGGATCTGTTGACCATGTAGGAGTGAGTTAGTTGAGTGTATGTTTGGTTATTGTGGTATTGGGGGGAGGTGGGGGGATGTGATTTAGGATTTGTTTGTAAAAGGTACCGGTGGATGATGGAGGTTGTTTTAGTCTGTGTATGGTAGGTTGGAGGAGAGTATTGAGACATGGGTGTGTATGTAGGCGGGTTTTTGCGTAAAATTGAGTGTCTATCATTTCGAAGTGGTTCTTTATATGTAGTATCTTGGTCTCATTATGTAGGTGTTGTTGAGGGGTTGTGGGTGTGCAGCCGGTGATTATGCGAAGGGCTCTATTTTGCGTTATTTGGAGTGTTATTAAGTTTTGGTCGGCGAGCAAAGGGTGCCAGACAGGGGAGGCATAGTTGATGGTGGGGCGTATAAATTGTTTGTAGATGGCAATTGATGTTTGAATGTTGTTGTGTATGTCAGTGTTGGCCACAGTTTTGAATATGTTGAGTTTTCTGTTAGCGGCTGAGGTGGTATTTTGGATGTGCTTGGAGAAAGTGAGGTGTGGATCAAATGTTAGGCCGAGAATCTTTGGAGTTTTGTTGAAGGGTATGGGGGTGTTGTTTAGTAGGACTTGTGGGTGGGTGTTGGATAGGTGTTTGTCTGTTGTTATGAGGGTTATTGAGGATTTGTTTGGGGATGCCGTCATCCGGTTTTCTGACAGCCAAGTTTGGATTAGTGTTAGGTAGTCTTGTGTGATTGTTGTTGCGGTAGCGAGATTTTGGTGAGTGGTGGCAATAGTTAAGTCGTCGGTGTATGAAGTAATGCGGGTGTGAGTTGTTTGGGGTTGCGGGAGGGCTGCTGTGTATAGGTTGAATAGTGTGGGGGATAGTATGGCTCCTTGGGGAACACCGTTTCTTATGTTTATGGTCCGAGATTTTTGGCCGTTTTGTTGTATTTGGGCGGTTCTTCCTGATAGGAAGTTGGCTAGCCATTTCTTGGTATTTGTTGGGATGTTGGATTGGAGGATTTTATGGATTAGATTGTGTCTCGGGACAGTATCGAAGGCTTTGTTTATGTCAATTGCTATTAATATTGTTTTATGATATGGATAATGGTTTAGTCCGTTTATTATAGGTTGGATGATGTTGGTAAGTGCTGTGGTAGTGGAGTGGTTGGGTTTGAAACCGTGTTGGAAGTTTTGTTGTGGGATGAATTGGAGGATGGAATTTAGGATTAGTTTTTCTAGAAGTTTTGAGATGGTGGATAAGAGGGAAATTGGGCGGTATGAGGAGGGGTTTGAAGGGTCTTTGCCAGGTTTTAGTTTAGGAATGATTAATGCTTTTTTCCATTGGGGAGGGATATAGTTGAGTTGGATGGATTTGTTGAAGATGGAGGTTAGATATGTGGTTGTGTGGTTCGATATATATATATATATATATATATATATATATATATATATATATATATATATATATATATATATATATATATATATATATATATATATATATATATATATATATATATTATATATATATATAATTATAAATTAAAATTATTTAAAAAAAAAAAAAAAATTATTATTATTATTATTATTATTATTATTATTATTATTATTATTATTATTATTATTATTATTTTATTTATTATTTTTTTTTTTTCCTTAATACTTTGTAGATCATTACTTTATCAGATCTTGAATGCGACTACTTAAATGCCCAACAATGCTGTAATAGATTAAATATGGTAAGTTTCATATAAATTTTTATATTTTCATTCATATGACAAAGACATACAGTAGCATTTTTATCTCGATGGTAAACAGAAATTTTTCTAAAATCCGTGAATTTTTCTAAAATTCTTCCAACCGTAAATACTGTTTTAAGTTTTATAACAGCAGGTTTGGTATCTAGGAAAGATTAAATATATATATATATATATATATATATATATATATATATATATATATATATATATATATATATATATATATATATATATATATATATATATATATATATATATATATATATATATATATATATATATATATATATATATATATATATATATTGAACAAAAATTCGTGCTTTATTATTTTTATTTTCAATTAATCCCACCCCCATGAACCACCTTATTTTAGTGGTGGGACTCAGATACTTCTTTCGAAATGTATCTGCTAAACGTTATGTTCTTGCCTTTATATGATATGATTAGAGTTTTGGTATTAATGTGTTTTGACTAAGAATAGCTCTAACATTTTCTCATAATTAAAAAACTTGTTCCCATGAGTAAAGTTGCTATAAAGCCATGATGTAAACAATTCCTTTTTTTAAATATCTGGATGAATAACATTAAAAAAAATAAACCTTTGTTAAATACTATTCAGTTTTTCTGACAATTAATACTGCAAATTATAAATAGTAACCACACAAAGTAAAGTACAAACAGATACTACGCCAAGCGAGAGTTCTCAACCTGTTTAATTTTTCTTCATGACCTATCATAGGCAGACAAGTCTTAAGAAGCTCTCAATGTTGAAATGACTCTATTATTATAGAAAATAAAACCGTTTTGTATTCCTCCACTTCTTACTAAATTTTTAGTTTCCTAAAAATTTGGGAAAAAAACAGAATTCTAATCGCCGCTTTAGGTTCCGAAAACACCACAATTTTCGAGGAGAAAAAGATGTCATTATCGGAGTTTAAAATTTTTGAAGACACCTTTCGAGGTGACTAAATTCATCTTAAATAAATAAACCCATTTTCATAGCTGCCATTTGTATCTCGATATTTATGTGCCATTTTATATATATATATATATTTTTAAATAATTATTTTCATAACTGTGTTAAATAAAATGTATTGTGATTTTCATAAGTTTTAGTTTTATACAAAATAAAAAAGAATACTAGTAGGCTTCATTAAGTAATCAGTATAATTAAGCTCATTTGAAAATATTTTCTTCTGTAACGTTATTTCTTCTTAATTTGTCAATAGTCTTTATTATTATTTTGGCTGCTTAAAAATATCTTAGAACAGAGTTTTTATGATCTTGTATCAGTTGAATGTTTTGAAAGCCCAGCCGCCATGATGAAATGGAATTAACTGACTTTAAAACATGATATTTTAGAGAATTTTGGAAAACTTTTCTGTTGTGCAAATCGAAAGGTGCTCTAAAAAGACTCTTTCGAAACTGGGTTGCATCAAAATATTTAGGAAGGTTGTGGACGAATAGAAAATGGCTTAAATATGGTGAAATAAATTCTTTTTACTTTCATGCCAAACGGAATCTTATTTCTTAATCTCACAGAAGCATCCAAATTCCTTAGCTTAATATAAGTAGTTGTGGCGTATTTACACATAAATTTACAATCTGATATTTAGTAGTATACTTCTTTCGACAACACACCCGCTGCACATATATGAGAGGGATTCAAATCTCTGGGTGGGTATCTTCGAAGAGACGTGTTATTGCCTCTTCCCTCATTTTAGATTTCATACCACCACCCGTTATCTTGTTTAGTCGATTTTAAGGCTTGAGGTTCACTACGCAGAAGATGAAAGTCGTGTTTTCTCGTCAAGGGTAAGAGTGTGGTGGCCCCGTCACTAACAAACAATTTCTTTCCTACACTCACTGACTTACATGTGAAACTTTTATGGGTTTGTGAGTTTGGGTAAAGGCTTACCGTACATCCACGATATCCACAGCTTTGGAAACAAGTTTACCTGGTTTCTAGATCTTTACGTCACCTCACTTCTACCGCATGGGAGACAGATAAACAGGCTATACCCCAATATTGCAATCGTGAGAACGAAGTTTAATTACTGATGTCCCATATACGGACAAGCGTCAAACTCCTACTTTGTCATTTTTACCTTCTCCAAAATGAGGATCTCTGCATTGCGAATAGAACTTTTAGAACATCGCCGAATGAAGTCTAGAAGTGGAGGTAGGCGTCATCCTTCTGTGTCTGAAAAGATGACGACTTATATAGACATCACTTTCGCTTATGAACCCCTACATTCTCATTCTGTCTCCTATTTTCGATGAAGTGGCTCTCAACTCAGCTTGAATATCTCCATATCCTCTACTGTCAGCATTACCATACTCTTGCGAAGGTTATTGGGGTTTTAGTTCCCTTTCTCATATGTGTGTAGAATGTTCTTGCTAATAACAAAATTGATTTCTCTTCTCACCGGCAATTTTTCCGCATTCTTTTTCTATAATTCCATTTTAGTTTTCTTAACGTTCAGCAGAACTAGTGGCACTGATTCTAACCAAACTTAGGATATTGACCCTCAATGAGGAAAAATCGTTCACTATCTCAGACTTTAAAAGTGCCATTCTGACTTTCAAACTTGATCCCCTAGGAACCCTCTTATCTCAGTAATCCACAAACAGTTCTGTTGATTCAACGTTCAGAAATTTTTTTGAATTTCTGTTGGATTCCTGTCTCACGTTTTTCATTTAAAATGAACAAGCAGACGAAGCAGAGCTTCGACAGCTACTTTCACAAAATTCCGCAGATCTTGCCTTTCAAAAGAAATCCATCAAAGCCTCATTCAGTAACTGAGTTACTATTTCTCTCAAAAGAGGGGCTTTTCATTTTTACTGGGAAGACTTGGAAGAAGGAAGGAACTTTAGAGGTGCCAAGCTTTGCATAGTGAAACCCCATGTGAGAATTTTTTTTTTTTTAAACGCAACATGTGATCCATACTTGATTGAAAATTGATCAACAAATTCGGTAATTCAGTACATTGTTTTCAAATGTCGAGGAAGATTCCTCCGGTTTGCCATTACCATGCTCTTTCAACCCCCATATTCTCGGTAAAATGCCCTGCTGAATGTATCTCTGGAAACAAATTCTTCAATACTTTCATACCGTTCTTTATGAGCAATGTTTTACTTAAATATTATTAAACACCTCAGTTTTTCGATCCGATAAGATTTTGACTTTTCTACAGAACTTATCTTACAGAATAAGATAAATCACGTTCATTGTTACTATCTTAAGTTGAGTGTAGAAATTTTCCTCAAAAATAAAAAAATAAAAATAAATAATTTTTTTAGTGAATTAATAAAAAAAAAGACTACAATACTTCTGGCCAAAAATTATATCTTTTTTCTTTTATAAATTTTTATATTCATAATTATTTTGCATAAAACTGCCATTTGTAATTATTTTTTTTTGTAGTGGGTCTTGCCAAAATTAGTAGTTCACACTCTACTGTCTCTGGTTTTTGCTGTCACTGGTCATTATTGGTTGCTTTTGGCATCTCTACCCTTGGCCATTTATTCCGGACTACAGTAAGTATGATGAAATTAATATTTAAAAAAAAGTATTGCAGTACTTAAGATACACTTAAAAACTTAGAAATTAGGCTAACTCTGCCGTTAAACTGTTGAGGTACTTCTTGTACATTCCCGATAATAGTTTCAAAATTAAACGGTTCGCTGTTATTATTTTTATTTTAAATCTAAGAAATTTCATAACACTTCTTTTTATTTAGGTATAAGAATGTACCTCCTGGGAATTTTGGAGTTTATGACCCAACAGAAATTCTTAAGCTTGGTCAAATTCGATCTCATGTAAAGGATTCTATTATTGGCATCGTTTATTATTTAATTTTTTTCTTCATATATTTGTATTGGTGAGTTATTCCAGAATAAATTTTGTCTTCCAAAAATAACAATAGATTTAGGATTTCAGTTTCATAATTTAAAAATTTTCACTGTTTATCCGATATTGGCTTTGTAGTTAATCTAAATAAGTCTAGAATTCATGAATATTTTCATAATTCATTTTCTTATTTTTTAAATTTATGCAACTTTTATTTTCATTTATATCCATAGCTTGTTAACTCATCTTGTAAAAACAACCCGAGTTCCCAAGCCATCTTATTCGGATGATATTGGTCTATAAACTTCTGTGAAGATTTAGTACCTGTGCAGTGAATTCTTATGTACAGTATACGGTTTTGAAACAGTAACTGTGTTCAGTTACCAGCTTTTTATAACAATCAGGTTTTTACGACTACTGTTAAGAGCATTATAAATTTTCATTGAATTTGCAAGAAAATTGGAGGTATTTTGTTGAAGAACTCACTAAGGGAAGCGCTCTCTAATTATAGTTTATAAGTTTTGCTTTACAAATTTTAATTACACTATGTAATTTTGATGTTATCTTTTATTGTAATTAAAAATTTGTTAAGTGGAAAACAGTAATTTCACAATTGTTTGTTTTACCATAAAGTAAAAGTTATATTGATAAAACTAATTAATTAATTAAATTAGAAAGCAGGGCAATCTTTCGAATAATTTTCTAACATAAATTTAATTTTTGAGATATTTGAAAATATTTGACCATTTCCTCTTTTGCCAATATTATAAAATCTAGAATTATTATTGATTGCATAAAATATTTTTTTTCATTTAGAATATATTTTTTACATATGTAACTAACTCACATTAAAGAATGTTTTAGTCTGGAAAAATATGGTTAAAACTATCTTTTGTATTTTTTTTAAAGGTTTTGAAAAACCCAATATGAATCTCAATACTAAAAACTTTACAGGAATGAAAATGTACGTATCTTTCCTGTAACATGTTCCCACTTTCAAGTTATTCATGTTCACTCTCTCTCTCTTAGACGTAGACAAGATATAAATTTTCAGCTCTTAATGCTGGTTTTTCTCATTTGCTCAACTAATGTTGCTACTGTGAGACATTTAAAAAATTGGCATCATGGTAAAATAATAGATCAAACTAAATATTTTTTGTTTTTAATGTAAGCTAAATTTTGTACGTTTTTTTCCATTTGTAGCTTGTGATGAAAGATATTAGTGTTACTAATACGTAAAGCAAGAATACCATTTGGCAAAATTATTACAATTTAAAATATTAAAAATTTCAGAAGAGTGAATTAATATTCTAGTTTGCAGTTTCTTTGTAAATGTATATGGTGCTAATTTTCTTGTTTCTTCCAAAGAAATTTTGTAAATACACGATACTCTTAATTAATTTATAAGTAATTTAATGTGTTGTTTAATGTACAAACATTTTCCGCATTTAAGTGTTTTAATTGTTATCATAAACAGGATTCATAACTTTATATCTTATTTGTAAAAAGGATTTTGCTTAATTAAGATTTGCAGATCGCAAGTTTGGTAATAGTTATAATTACTTAACAAACTAGTCTTAAATATGGTCCTTCAAATTTCATGACAATTCTTAAATTGATGAATTAAAGTTTTTTTTATAATAACTGTCTTTTTTCTTTATCTTTTTGCTAACTCCAATTAAATCTTTTAAGAAGTGATTCTAAATATGTAAAAAGAAATTTTTTTTTGGTTTAAATGAAACATTTATATTTGATATTTTCATAACATTATATGTTAAATTACATCATGCTTCTCTTTTGGAGAATTTAGATTTGATAGTGCTTGTAGTCCTCATGGAACACCGATAGATATGGTAATTATAATTAATTACTTATATACGGAGGTAAATGACAAGAGAATAATTTTGCATAATTTTTAAATTAGTTTCAGGATATCATTTTTAATCATCTCTGGTTATTTTTTCGTTGCATATATTTAAAGTCAGTAATAGCAGGATAATATTTTAAACTCTTGTCCAAAATGTCAAGACCCTCATGTAACTACTTCCAGAGTATATTGCTAATAAGTTGTCTTTTTTTCATATACAAAATTCCCAATTACTAAAATTATATAAAAAAAAATCTACATTGATAAGACACGAAGTGCTATGTATCAGCAGTTGCCCTTGATTGACGAAACCATACTGGTGATTAAAAATAAGAATACACCAGATAAAAGAAATTTATATTGACATAATTTATAGATTCAAACCTGAGAAACAAAAAAATGAAGTTTAGTAGTTGAGGTCATCGGAAAAAAACAACCGTTTGGAATGGGATAAACATGCATAGACTTTCAACATCGATGAAATGTTTTAGGATTTTTACATAATTGATAGTTGAACAGGGTGGAAGCACACTATCCGGGCTTTTTGCATTCCTAACGTTCAAAAATGGCATGGTGTTATGTTGTGGGAATTGATGGTTAGGAGATTCTTGTTCATGAATATTAATATTGAGGACTGTACAGACGACAATAGTAAGCAAGAAAAACAAGAAACCAGAAATGCAACAAGTGAAGCTTGTCGGTAAGGCCGATATCGGCTCACAGCAGGCGTACAAAAGAGCTACACAGCGAGGCCCAACGTAGCAAGTGTGATAAACCGGATGGTTTATCATCGCCCTATCACTGTACAACTGTCCGAAAGCTGCTGCCTAATTATACTAAAAGCAAATGTAAATATTGAATTGAAAAATCACATTTGAGCCGAAGGATTCTACCAGTGAGAACACTGAAAAAATTAAGTTTATAATCTTCCTCCCTATAGCGTCAACATTGACATAATTCAATTTTGACGAGTAGAGTGCAGACGATTGCAATGTTTTTAATATATACCTATTGTAAAGACAAAGTATACTTATAGGAAGAAAGAGGAGGTGGGAAAATTTCCAGAATCATTTACGTTTATATATGAAAAACAAGTCTGAGATATTAGCTTTTTCAGTAGAAGAGTTAGCTATAGAACCATAAGCGGAAGAAAGTTTTATAAAGGTTATTCGAGATGTTTTTTTCGATTCCAAAAATTTAAATCGAGATTAGGAAAGACCAACACATTTTGGCAGCGAAATGAAAGTGTGCTCAACTAGTTAAGTCACAGTTAATTTCGAGCCGTGTTAGTAAATAGTAGGGGAAGATTAGTTTTTTTAAAAATCTTTTTCTCATTGTCTCTAGAATTTCTGGCTTGTGAACAAGAACGATTGAGTAAAGTGTCTTAATATTTTAAGAATTGTACTTCTGGAAAGAGAGCATCATGGCCGATACTATTGAAGAAAGACTTATCAGTGTAAGAGTGATCGATCGTACAAGGAGATAAGTATAGAAGGAATACGCGAACTGTTTACACAGAGGTTAAATAATCCTGTTCCTAATTTTGACTTTTTATACATAGATCGCATTTGGTACCAGTGGTGTCCTTTGCCATTCACAAACAATAGAACGTAGAGGTAAAATTATATCTGGTGGCCCATTAAATAATCATGAAAGAGATCATGTCTACCAGCAAAATTAAGGAAGACTTACGATTTAAACCACTCAAACTGTTACATACTGTCCAATTTACGGATAAGTCTGTTGGAATGGTCTCCAATTATGGAGTCGAGAAAGTTTTTTTTTTTTTTTTTTACAAACGTGCGTCATCACAGAAAGAATATTTTTCTGGTGTAAAGACGACACACATATTTTGGAGAAATCGATCAACACCCATCTAATATTTAATATGTTAGGGGGCGATTTTTGCAAATGAGCTGATTAGTCACTAATTTTTTACTTCGTGCTAAATCACATTACTTACCTGATTACGTTTAAACAAAGATTCATTCCACAGTAGAGTTAGAGGGGACTTTAGGAGTCGAGCAAATCTTTAATAGGATGGGGCACCTGAACGGAGAAGTTAGTGGACGATGGGTTGGACACGGATTAGACATGGAATTTGGCCTCTTCAAAGTTCAGACTTAACATCGTGTGACGTAAAAATTCGTACTGGATTTAGGGAAAGGCAAAATTGCTCCAATTCCACCTACAGATGGTTGATTATTTTAAAACAGTTGTCAGAGATTGCTTCCATACATTGCAACCATAATCATAGATATCCCAAAGAACGAGGAAGAAAATCAAATTATGCTGAGAACGGAGGACAACATACAAATGTCATTAATATTCAGGGACATTGTGCCCTGAATGACTAGGTAACAAAATTGAACTAAAACAAATAAAGTCTTGATTGAGCTAGAGTTCCTTTACCTAGCAGGTATAACAAGGCCATTTACTTAGATCCAATCTAGACTCTTAAGTTCTATACTGTTCATATTAATATTTTTTGGTTTGAATGACAGAAAAATGAAACATTTACGAGTTTAGAAAAGAAATTTGAATTCATAAATATAATTTTGACAAAACCCATTGTGAAAAAGAAATAATTACTGATTACTTTATTTACAAATTTTGAAATCTTTTTTTATACTTGATTTATGCAAACACGTACATATTTTCATAACATTATCCTGTACTGTGGAGTAAGGGGTTAGATTCAATGAAAAGTACAGAGAAATATGAACCTAAATATGAATTTTAATTACATTTCAGACAGACTAATTCCAATAACTTAATTCTAATATAGAAAATTTAAGAGTTATTTCTATTTTTTTTTTTAAATTAAAGAGCTCTCTGAAAAAGGTGAAATAAAAACCCAAACTAAATATGTTTCTGAATATTTATAAGTACAGGTGAAAAATATTATTCAATAAAAACTGAACACTATAATGCTAGTAAAAACTATCCGAAGCAAAATAAAATGTCAACCCGAGGATGAAATTTGAAAAGATATATGATGAGCTTCCACCTTAAATCATTATCAGCACTAAGAAAATAGTTGTAATGAAAACCTTCTCACTACAATAAGATCAGCAAAAGAAATATGCCGAAAGACGAGCATAATTTAAAAGGATTTTTCACTTCTGATAAAGATACTAAAAAATGATTAAAATGTCTCGAAATACCTTTCTGGACAAGTTGAAAAATGTTGTGCCACCTTAACTTTATTTTCACAACCAGCCTTTGCAAAACCTGAGAAATGGCCGTTAAAAGTCTTTCTCTAGTACGACAAAGCACCATAAAACTTATTTTCAAAGAACCCTTGACTAAAACGGAAGAGTTTCGAAAAAAACTCTAAGAGATGATCCAGATTTCTTAAAATAAATGTTCACTCGACAATTAATTATTTGAAAGATCGATAGAATACACAAGAAATTAAGTTACTACTTCTGCAAGAATCAATTTGTTTCTTCTATATTATTCATACATTTTATTTCCTTCCTTATATCGACCTTTATTTTTAAAATCTTAAGAACACATTCTCAGATTATAATGAGTGTTTCGTATTTTATACATTTTTTAACTCTTTCAAACCCATATAAGCTATCATTCCTAATCCAAAGTTTAGACTCTAAAAAATTTTTAAATTTACCTTCGAACAAGTTTGACTCTTGATCTTTTCTTCTAAATATATTTCATAGACTAAATCTTTCAACCTTTCTAAAATCTAAATCGAATCTACAAACGATATTCAAAATTGCATTTATACAGTTTGATCAAAGCCTGAGGAAGTTAAATTTCAATACTTACACTACAATATCAAGGCATCCTTTTACAAATCCGTTAGCCAACTTTATAAAGCTTTTTGACTCTTAGGCAAACCGATATTTTTCAATGTCATCACCTCACTAACATCTGAAAGTGTATCTACCAATATAAAAAAAATTATCTTGGCCTGTGCCTTACATTATCATCTAAACTTTAAGTAATAATAATAATAATAATAATAATAATAATAATAATAATAATAATAATAATAATAAAATGACTAAGTTAAATTGAACTCTTCATTCTGAAATCCAAAATTTTTCTTATATATATATATATATATATATATATATATATTATATATATATATATATATATATATATATATATATATATATATATAATATATATATATATATATATATATATATACAGTGGAACTCCACTATTCGTCATTAATCCGTTCCTGAGGAGATGACGAATATCGAAAAAGACGAATATCGAATAATTTTTTCCCATAGGAATTAACTAAAAATGGATTAATTCGTTCCCAGCCTCGAATTTTGCCTATCTATTCTTTAACAAAAAAAAAAAAATTTCAATCTAGAATCGATCTCCGAAATCATTTCAAACACTGTACAATTTAACTACAGTACATATTAAACAGCGTACTGCCATAAATAATACGTAATACGCACTGTGTAGGCCTACATAAACGCTAAACACAAATAAAATTTTAAAAAGAAATTTACCTTTTGGATGAGAAAAACAATGATTGTTATTAAGAGTTTTTATTTTTAAGGTTATAGGCTTTCGTAGGTAGGACGAATATTGATTTTTTGACGAATATCGGAAAAAAAATTACAGGGCGAATATCGGAAAAGACGAATACTGGAGGGGACGAATAATGGAGTTCCACTGTATATATATATATATATATATATATATATATATATATATATATATATATATATATATATATATATATATATATATATATATATATATATATATATATATATATATATATATAAAATAACGATGTAGCTAACAATTTTCATTGAACTTGACAAAAGCTCCATAACCGCGGACCACAAAGGTGACACAAACTGTTCATTTAATAGGGAATTTAAACTGATAATATTACACAATAAGAACATTACTTTGCATTTAAACTATCAAACATTAATAATGGACCAAGAACATTTTTTGAGGAAGTTTCCACAATTTCTCCATTGATGACAACTTCTTCCAAAATCATATGAAGTTTGTCGACATTATTCAAAATATTTCTCTCCTTGAATTTTCCGAAGTAGTTTTGAAATAAGGTAAAAGTAAGGCCTAAAAATTCATAAGCAACCAATTCATTTTCTTGAGGATCTGCAACGACGATTGTAATGCACTCCACCAAAATTTCGGAAGATAATTATACTATCATCATCTTCAAAGAAGTGACACTGTCCAAAAGAGTAAAGGATAAAAATTTATAATTTGCATATATATATATATATATATATATATATATATATATATATATATATATATATATATATATATATATATATATATATATATATATATATATATATATATATATATATATATATATATATTATATATGAGCCAAACCTTTAAAACAAAAAAATTAAAAAATTAACACGAAGTAACAAGTAATTAAAAACAAGGGAAGCTATTAAAACTAACACCAAGCTTTCTATCTCTCACCCGGAGATCTTTATTCAAGGTAACAAGGTTATTCAAAGACTGAAGAATTTCCTACATTTTTTAGTTGGTTCGAAAATTATATTTTTCATGATATGACATTATGTTTTTCCTAAAATATTCTTATAAAACCTTTCATTTTTCAATAAATCATTCAGAGTATCATCAATTTTTATTTCTCCTGGATGTCTATTAAAATTACTAGTGTTTTTAATTACTTGTTACTTCGTTTTAATTTTTTACGTTTTTACTGTTTTAAAGGTTTGGCTCATAGGTGAATAGTAGGGTTTTATTGATGACCTAAATATTATTATGGTGTTAAAACGGCACATTAGCCATTTACGCTTCGTGTATATATATATATATATATATATATATATATATATATATATATATATATATATATATATATATATATATATATATATATATATATATATATATATATATATATATATATATATTTTTTTTTTTACCTTCTCACCCCCTGACCACCCCATGTTGAGGCGGCCACACTTCGCTAATGAAGCTTCCTGCCGCAGTCGGTCTCGTCCAGAGATCCTTCAAAGAAGTGATGCCCCAGAAGATTTTGCGGCGAAAGTTGGAAGGACAGCGTAATAGAAAGTGTTTCACGGTCTCCGGGGCCATTCCGCATCTAGTACAGGTGGGAGATGCTGCCTGGTTTATTTTGAATTTGTGTTTGTAATGTTGTAGGTTTGGGTGGTGCCCGCATCTCAATCTTGCAAGTGAGGTTTGTAAGTGTCTTGGGAGGTTGTTGAAGTCGGGGTTTATTTCGGGGGGGGGGTTCCTTTAGTGTGTTGTTTGGAGGTCTGTTGATCATGTATGAATGTGTTAGTTGAGTGTGTATATGTTTGGTTGTTGTGGTATTGGGGGGAGGAGGGGGGATGTGATTTAGGATCTGTTTGTAAAAGGCGCCGGTGGACGATGGAGGCTGTGTTAGTCTCTGTGGGTAGGTTGGAGGAGAGTATTGTGACATGGGTGTGTGGGTAGACGTGTTTTTGCGTAAAATTGGGTGCCTATCATTTCGAGGTGATTCCTTATAGGTAGTATCTTGGTTTCGTTATGTAGGTGTTGTTGAGGGGTTGTGCGTGTGCAGCCGGTGATGGTGCGAAGGGCTTTATTTTGCGTTATTTGGAGTCGTTAAGTTTTGG
>SEYY01003188.1:10000-50000 GCA_009176605.1 Armadillidium nasatum | reverse complement strand
GTGGCAGTCTATAACAGCTGCTATAGAACGACCGGAAAGAAAATATGAAAGGATAAATTCCGAAAGAGAGAAGTTTGAAAATCATAGATTTCTGCAACACTCTATTGGAGGCTTTTGATATGTCTAGTGCAACTCTAAAATATTTACTGATATGGCAAAGAGAGGAGGACCAAGAGTCAGAGAGAAGGGAAAGAAAATCACCAGCAGAACTTTTTTTAAGAAAGACAATGGCAATCAGAGGTAATATTAGAAGATTTGACATTTTTTCAGCTCTTAACTAGAAACCTTAGAAAGAATGGAGGTTGAAGAAATGGGAGGGTAGTTGAAGGATTTTAGAGGTCCCCCTTTTCAGCATGCGCTGAATGACAGCACCCAGTGAGAAGGGAAGGTTGAAGTAGAAAGACATACAAAATATTTTGCCAAAGCAGGGTGCAAGCTTAAAAGCAAATTTTGAGAATCACAGGAGGGATACTATCAGTACCATAGGCCTTATTAGTGTAAAGCTAAGACAGAGAAGAAATTATAATACTAATGTGACTTCTTCTTTTGAAGAAATTATAATACTAGACATAAATGAGATGGGAGGGAAGGTTGGAGGAGGAGGTATAGCTCCAAAATGATCTAAAGTTGAATTAGTGGCAAAAGTCTCAGCAAAAAGTTGTTTTTCAAGAAGGTAAAATGGCAATTGTGCTGAAAGAAAATACTAGTGGAGGGAATGAGGAATGGAATAACTGCATGAAAGAGAGTGAGGAACAGGACCCTGAAAAATTATTGAATTCTGTATTGAGAAATGAGTTTTTGTGTTACAAAGAAAAATAACGGATTTTGCACAATTTTGGGATGAAATAAAAATTGCATGATTTTCTGAAGTTTGAAAACAATGGTAATTCCTGAAGGCAGCATTCCTGCGGCAAATAGCATGATAATAAGCAGAGTTGAACCAAGGTTTGTAAGGTTTAGTAGAAAGGAAAGATTATAGAATGTAGTTTCCATGGCACAGTGAATCACCTCAGTAATGTGTTCTGCACAAGCACAAGGACCCCTTCCACAGAAAATTAAATGAGTATGACCGAAAATCCGACCAGCTTGCTCTCTGAAATGTCAAAAACGTTTCCTCGAAATATGCAAGTCTTTCTTACGGAAGACTTAAAAAGATAGAAGAGGATCCAGAAATAAGAAAGGCATTGGAAGAACCCATAGGAAGATAAGAGTTTGACATTATAAGGGGAAGGGTTAAAAGTTTAAAAACAGGTCTAGAATGTTGGGTTTATCTCCAAGACGATCAGGGATACTAGTAGGGAGCTGCATCCACTACTCAAGGTAGTTTTGAAAGGAGAATTAAAAGGCACATTCACCAGCTGTATCATGAAAACTAGAATAAAGTCATCAGTGGTGGTGAACATTGAAATCACCTAATATGATAATTTCTGAGAAAGGAGAAGAGATAATTTTCTCTGATTTGGAATTTAGATAGTCAGTAAATTAGGAAATAAATAAACAGAACAAATGAATTTAGACATATAAATGACAAGAGAGCTTTAGCCATTAGGTGGAAAATTCAGAAGACTCCAGATTAGACAGAGTAAACAATCATATACAGAAATGAGTAAACAATCAAAGCGCACATACGCATAACTTCCTTTGGCTGAAAATTGAAGATAAAGACAGTAAGAGTAAACAGAAAATAGTTTGCTATCAGAACGCTCAAGCACCTGAGTTTTAATCAAGAATAAGAGGTTAGGTATAAAACAAGAAAGGTGGTGTTCAAAAAAATGGAAATTGTGAAGAAATTAATGAAGAAAATAGACCATGCATTAGGGCAAGTCAGATGCAAAGTCTTGGTGGCACCAACCCTAAATCACCTAAAAATAGCTTTGTTTAGCAAATGTGACTTCAAAATAACTAAATATTACAGATAGCAAAAAACCTAAATTTTATGATAATTGAATATTTTCAATCTTGTTTCAACCTTCATGAGTTTAGTAAAAAAATAGGTCTCAGTATCATTACTCACTATCAGTAAATTTAGAAGTATCAGTTGGTTTAAAATTATTGGTATTGGTTAAAAAAAAAAAAAAAAAAAAAATATATATATATACGGTATATATATATATATATATATATATATATATATATATATATATATATATATATATATATATATATATATATATATATATATATATATATATATATATATATATATATATATATATATATGGTCCTCCATTCTTCTGTATTTCGGTGAATCTTTCACTGTAGTGCTATATATATTGAAAGCCTTTGATAGAGTCTCGCACAAAGCTTTGATTTCTAAACATTTCCATAATATTCTTGTGGTATCTTTTTCCTTGTGATCATTATTGGAAGGATTACAAAATATTACTTCTCTTTCTAAACAAGCTAAGATATTGAATGTCCTGATGTCCTGAGGCAACTTCAGAATTTTTTCATGTCACCCCAGTTGTTTGCTCTTTATAGTAGTGTTGTTCGCCCTGTATGGACTATGCTTCTCACAACTAGGGTGATTCCACTCATACAACTCTCCTTGAAAATGTGAAGTCTAGGGTTTTCCATCTTACCAACACTTCAGCTCTCACTAATTCTCTACAATCTCTTTTTGCCTGTTGAATTGTTGCGTCACTCTATCTATACTATTGTTATTATATTGGACACTCTTCAGAACTCTCTTGAATCAAACATCCTCCATTGAGAAGGACTCATGCAATACACCTTTCTACACAGTCTCATCCTTTCTCTGCCCAACTCTCTGACCCAAACTTACCTGCAATGCTCAGTCTTTCATGTCTGGAACACAGTTTTTTTTTTATCTATTTATCCAACTTCCTTGACTTGCACACATTCAAATGTCATGTATCAGGACATTTAATTGGACTCTGTTTTTGATATTCCCCATCTCTGGTGAAATTGATAGGTCTCTGGCCTTTTTCCACAAGAGGAGACAAACAAAAAATTATATATATATATATATATATATATATATATATATATATATATATATATATATATATATATATATATATATATATATATATATATATATATATATATATATATATATATATATATATATATTACCGTATCATCTTTATGTTTCCAACATAAATCTGTAACTTTTGCTTCAATTGATGGTCTATTTTCAAGAGGAATATAAATAAAATAGTGTGAAAACTTTACATATCCATCATTTGTAACTATAAGATATAATCTCAACATTTTAATTTTAAAAAAATTTTTCAATGTGTTTTTATATCAAAGTTTCAATAATGTGCAGTCCTTATAATGGTACTGAATATAATATATATATATATATATATATATATATATATATATATATATATATATATATATATATATATATATATATATATATATATATATATATATATATATATATATATATATATATATATGTGAATAAGAGAATTCTTTTTATAAATTATGTAAATTGGTAACATATCATGCAAATCAAGAAATATATTCATCAATAATAATCATAAAATATTATGTTTAACATTAAATATGAAACTATCATAAATTTAAAATTAAGGATAGGTCTGACATAATTTATGATTCTAATTAGTTCTGCACAATAAGATATATATAAAAATCTAAATAATCAGTGAATTTCAAAGAAACTTGTAAATTTTTATCATAATTTATACTGTTATACCCAAAGATACTAATACTAAGTCTAGGATCAAAAATAACAAATACATCCAAGCACTTTGACTAAAAGTAAAAGGAAATTTTGGAATGGTAAAACTACTTGAAAAGAAGTCTCAATGCAGTATCATTGTAAATACATGATTGATTTAACTTTAAAGGATACAACATAAAGACTAAAAGGCAAATTGAAAATTGCAACAAAAAAATTAAATTTCAATGATGAAAAGTTAAACTATATATTTTCTTTTTTTAACTGAAAAATGGAATGAGACTTCACATTAGATTATTATAGTGTTATACATAAAGCTAAAGTTCTCAATCTATATATAGGAATTTCAGATGTCCAAGTATTTGAAATATTATAGCCCTTTTTTTATACACTTCAAACGTATCAGATAGGGGCCAGATATACAATTATTATCTGGTTATCCAGCCTTTTCTTTTTTTCTTTTTGGTATCCTGCTATCTATCCAGCTGGATATCTGGTAAAAATAAGTTTGTAATTACTAGAACTGAAGTTTTCAAATTATTAAAATATACAATATGTTCTATCTTTTTCTACTTTTTGCTATAAAACAGTACCTGTTGCTATTCAAGTTAATATAGATATGTATTGATTCTGGTGTCACTGGAGTAAGATATGTTAAAAAGGGAAGAAAAAGAAAGATTTAGAGGAGAAACAGCAAGAGAAAGAACACCTTAGTGAATGCTTCATCTTTGCTATTAAGGTTACATAACAATTAAAATAATATAAATAAAATAAAAAGGTTTTCATAACTTCTATTAATGTAATTCACTTCAATTAGTAATATTTTGTTTCGCAGTTTAAGTAATAATTCAATCTGGCACGAACCCTCTATTTTTCACTAGATGGAAAATATGAAGTCAAAAATATGTTTAAATATGTTTAAATTCTTCACATAATTTTCTTTCACGGATGAGCAATATAAATACATAATAGAAAAAAACGGTGGTAATAATTCAATCTGTCATGAACCTCTATTTTTCACTATAATGAAAATATGTAGTCAAAATATGTTTACATGCATTCTACACATAGGAACATAGGAAAATAGAGACAGTTAGAAGCCACAAGGGCCTATCGAGACTGTCCCAGTCCAAACAAATAATAATAATAACAATAACAATACTAGTACATGCACAAAAGACTAGGTCTATCCCTTCCCTAGTTATCAGTTCATTCATGCAAAGATAAAAGCAAAACCAAGCCCAACTACACATGCAGCATTCAATGAACCATCACCCACTACAAAAAAACTGCCATTAGGCTTAGTCATAGGTTGATCTGTTGATCTAAAAATTCATATATACCCACCAATTTGGCTTAGTCAAGTTATATTATATAATACCTAAACCATCCATAAATATATCTAGCCCCCTTTTAAATTTGACAAGAGAATCACAGTCAACAATCTCTTCTGGCAAGTCATTCCAAAAATTAACAACTCTATTACTGAAAGAAGTATTTTCTTAGATCGAGATGGCATGGCTTCTTTTTAATTTTCTTATCATGTCCTCTAGTTACTCTTCCACGGTCCAATATAAAGTATTTTTCAATCTCTGTATTACTGTCAGATGCAAATATTTTGTAAACTTGTATCATATCCCCTCTGAGAAATCTCCTTTCAACTGAGAACATTCCTAACTCCTTCAACCTCTCTTCATAGCTCTTATTTTCAAAGCCAGAAATCATCCTTGTTGCTCGACGTTGTACTCTCTTCCAGCATATCTATGTCTTTTCTTAAATGAGGAGCCCAAACTTGTGCACAATATTCTAATGCTGGCCTAACATAGCTATTATATAGCTTGCTTATAACCTCTTTGCTCTTGTAAACTACATTGCGATTAATTATACCTAACATCTTATTAGCTCTATTATTCCTTGCTTCCAAACATTGATCACCCACCTTCAGATTACTGCTAATAATCACACCTAAATCCTTTTCTTGGTCCACAGTCTCAAGCCACTCCCCATTCATTTCATAATTAAATCCTTCATTTGAGTAACCTACATGAAGAACTTTACATTTTTTACTATTAAATTTCATTTGCCACCTCTCTGCCCAACCAAGAAGTCTATCTAGATCACCTTGAAGCTTTATGCATCCATCATTATTCCTTACTGAGGTAACCACTTTGGTATCATCAGCAAACTTAGAAACCTTACATTTAAGACCTTTGTCTAAATCATTTATATATATAAGGAACAAAAGTGGTCCCAGCACAGAACCCTGTGGGACCCCACTCTTCACCGTTTCCCATAATGACTTATTACCATTAAGTAATACACACTGCCTTCTGTTCTTTAACCACTCTTTAATCCAATTGTGTACCATTCCATCTATACCATACTGCGACAACTTTTGCATCAGCCTAACATGGGGTACCTTATCAAAAGCTTTGCTAAAGTCTAAATATATGACATCAACTGGATCACCCCTGTCTATACATTCAGTAATATATTCCATAAATTCTAGTAGATTTGTCTGACATGATCTACCTTTCTAAAGCCATGCTGGGAGTTATATAGTATCTTGTTATCATCTAAGTGCTTCTCTATATGACTTTTCAGTAACTTTTCCAAAATTTTCACAACCAGAGATGTTAAACTAACTGGCCTATAGTTCCCTAAATCTTCCTTATTACCTTTTTTAAAAATGGGCACCACATATGCCATTTTCCAGTCCTCAGGTACCTCTCCAAAAGCAATAGATCGCTTAAAAATCAAATACAGTGCCTTTGCAATACTGTTACTCCCCTCTTTTAGAATTCTACCATACACACCATCTGGACCCGCTGCCTTATTTGGGTCAATATGTTCTAGTAAAGATTTAATTTCATTTAACTCAATTTCAAATGCTGCACACCTATTCATTACATGTATACTAGAGCTATTAGTTTCTAGATTGGTTAAGTTCATTCCTAATTCTCTTATATTGTTCCAAATCTTCACCCCTGCTCCTGCCTTTGAATATTTTAAAACATCTACGCTTTTCACTGATTTTCTCTTTTATCTCTCTACTCCACCAATTAGGTTTTCTATTTGCCACCCTAATGGATTTATCTTTAAAACACACAGACTGAATGGTAGCCAATATTTGCTTGAAGTATTCCCACATGATGAAACAATTTTGACCATTAAACTCCTTATCCCAGTCAATTTCATTCGAGCATTGCTCGGAACTTGCTAAAATCTCCGTTTCTGAAATCTAATATCTTTTCCCTATTGACTTGCAATTTGGGCCCAGACCTCATATTCCAGTTAAATCTAATAATATAATGATCACTAGTTCCTAAAGTCTCCCCAACTTCGATATCATTCACCATATTCTCATCATTTGTTAATATTAAATCTAACAATGCCGCATGCCTTGTCAGTTCTTGGACCATCTGACTCAAAAAGTTGTATAGAATACAATTTACAAATACTGAACTTCTATTAACTATACTACTCAAAGTATTCCACTCAATGTCTGGAAAATTAAAATCACCCAATATGACTACCCCTTTTACATTATTTTCACACGCTACCTTGATTTCCTTCACCATTTCTTCATCTAATACTTGACTCTGATCAGGAGCTCTATAAAATGCTCCTATCCTGTATGATTTATTATACATAAGAATATCTACCCACAGAGATTCCACATCCTGGTTTGTTTTAATGTCAGCTATTAACACCTGATTCGATATTGCTTTTAACATAGAGTGCTACACCTCCACCATTCCTTCCTCTTCGTTGGTATAGGTAAAATGAGTATCCTTCTATTTCATATTCCTGTAGGGAATCTCCGTAAATTGCCTCATTAACCCATACTTTTCTTTCACGGAAGAGTAATATAAATACGTAATAAAAAGAAAACCCCCAAAAAATTTAATAAAAAATACTATTTATGATACAAAATAAGAAAACAACTGTCTTTTAAACTGTCCTATAATACATTTTTCGCAACAACGTGTTTTACTCATAGACTTTAAAGTCTATAACTTTTGTAATTTTTGCATGCACTTCAACTTTAATTAAAGTCTATGGTTTTACTTGAGTGTTGATGGGTTGATGGATGTTCTATCCCTTGCCCATGGTCCTCTAAACGTTCTCGGACGACTCGTGCCAGATCTAAAATAATATATCGATATATGGAAACATCGATTTAGCATATGTTTGACATTAGTATTATTATTATTATTTAGCTCTCATTTCATTTATGCCTATTAATATTATTATTTTTATTATTATCATTATTTTTATTACTATTATTTAGTTTTCTAGTGTACTTAGTTCGACTTATCATAATCTGAATGACCGAAGTTTGCCGTGTGATACAGGCCTAACTGATTGATGGAACCTCTATGAATGGAACGTTCCATCAATCAGTTAGGCCTGTATCACACGGCAAACTTCGGTCGTTTGGGTTATAATAAATCGAACTATAAGTACGCTAGAAAAATAATAATAATAATAATAATAATAATAATAATAATAATAATAATAATAATAATAATAATAATAATAATAATAATAATAGGCATAAATGAAATGAAAGCTAAATAATAATAATACGAATATCAAAATATTTGCATTAATATATCGATGTTTTGAAATATCGATATTTCCATATATCAAAGTTTGTATTACAGTCAGTAAATTGCAGAAAAATAACAAGAGGCGAAGTGCAAATATGGCAACCCGGTATTCAATTGTTTTTGCTAATTTTGTACGACGAAGACCAGTTGCTTCAACATTCGGAGTAAAAATATTAATTTTTTTTAATAGTTTCTATTTTTATTATGTTTTATATTATTCTTCCCGTGTTCTGTGCAAAAATAGTGAAAATCAGTTTCTAAGCCAAAATTCTAAAGAATTGCCGACCATTTCTTTTTATATTCACTCCAACTAGCTCTGTTAGGTACCCCAAAGAATCTGGGCATGCCAGTCGCGGGGCCTATATTGCTGCCACTGTTAAAAGGGCACTTTGTCCCACTTTTTGAGTCAGATGGTCCAAGAACCGACAAGGCATGCAGTCATTGTTAGATTTAATATTAACAAATGATGAGAATATGGTGAATGATATCGAAGTTGGGGAGACTTTAGGAAGCTAGTGATCATTATATTATTAGATTTAACTGGAATATGAGGTCTGGGCCCAAATTGCAAGTCAATAGGGAAAAGATATTAGATTTCAGAAACGGAGATTTTAGCAAATTCCGAGCAATGCTCGATGAAATTGACTGGGATAAGGAGTTTAATGGTCAAAATTGTTTCATCATGTGGGAATACTTCAAGCAAATATTGGCTACCATTCAGTCTGTGTGTTTTAAAGATAAATCCATTAGGGTGGCAAATAGAAAACCTATTTGGTGGAGTAGAGAGATAAGAGAGAAATCAGTGAAAAGCGTAGACGTTTTAAAATATTCAAAGGCAGGAGCAGGGGTGAAGATTTGGAACATTATAAGAGAATTAGGAATGAACTTAACCAATCAATAAGAAGAGCAAATAAAAAAATAATAATAATAATAACAATAACAATACTAATACATTGACAAAAGACTAGGTCTATCCTTTCCCTAGTTATCAGTTCATTCATGCAAAGATAAAAGCAAAACCAACCCCAACTACACATGCAACATTCAATGAACCATCACCCACTACAAAAAAACCTGCCATTAGGCTTAGTCATAGGTTGATCTGTTGATCTAAAAATTCATATATACCTGCCACTTTGGCTTAGTCAGGTTATATAATACCCAAACCATCCATATATCTATCTAGCCCCTTTTTAAATTTGACAAGAGAATCACAGTCAACAATCTCTTCTGGCAAGTCATTCCAAAAATTAACAACTCTATTACTGAAAGAGTATTTTCTTAGATCGAGATGGCATGGCTTCTTTTTAATTTTCTTATTATGTCCTCTAGTTACTCTTCCATGGTCCACTATAAAGTATTTTTCAATCTCTGTATTACTGTCAGATGCAAATATTTTGTAAACTTGTATCATATCCCCCCTGAGAAATCTCCTTTCAACTGAGAACATTCCTAACTCCTTCAACCTCTCTTCATAGCTCTTATTTTCAAAGCCAGAAATCATCCTTGTTGCTTGACGTTGTACTCTCTCCAGCATATCTATGTCTTTTCTTAAATGAGGAGCCCAAACCTGTGCACAATACTCTAATGCTGGCCTAACATAGCTATTATATAGTTTGCTTATAACCTCTTTGCTCTTGTAAACTACATTGCGATTAATTATACCTAACATCTTATTAGCTTTATTCCTTGCTTCCAAACATTGATCACCCACCTTCAGATTACTGCTAATTATCACACCTAAATCCTTTTCTTGGTCCACAGTCTCAAGCCACTCCCCATTCATTTCATAATTAAATCCTTCATTTGAGTAACCTACATGAAGAACTTTACATTTTTTACTATTAAAGTTCATTTGCCACCTCTCTGCCCAACCAAGAAGTCTATCTAGATCACCTTGAAGCTTTATGCATCCATCATTATTCCTTACTGAGGTAACCACTTTGGTATCATCTGCAAACTTAGAAACCTTGCATTTAAGACCTTTGTCTAAATCATTTATATATATAAGGAACAAAAGTGGTCCCAGCACAGAACCTTTTCTGTATTAAAGTATTTCTTTATCCTTTAATTTGTTTAGCTATATTTACAATTATACAAAATGATTCCACGGTTTATAAAAAGTGGCAATTAAAATAACAATAATATATAATAATATATATATATATATCTATATATATATTATATAATATATATATATATATATATATATATATAAATATATACGGTATATATATATATATATATATATATTATATATATATATATAATATATATATATATATATATATAATATATATATTATATATATATATATATAATTATATATATATATATATATTTATATTAAATTTTTCTCTCTCTCAAAATAGCTATAAAATTTTTTGCAATTTTCCATTCCTATGATCATGTAGCAAACTCTTTGTGTAAGTTGATCTAGCCTTGAAATAGATCCATTCTTCTTCTTGAATTGAGACTCAATACTCGCTTTTACTAATCTCAAACTGCATGTTCTAGTATTTTTTCATAGTACAATAAACTAATTGTAATAAAAGTAAAACATGTTATACCTTAAATTTATGATATTAATATTTTGAAAACTTTTTAGGAAAATAAATTAAATAAATGATAAACCATTAATAATAATATATATATAGTTTCAAATCCTTATGCATAGTTCTAGTCGAACTCACAATGCATAGGTATGTTATTAGTTTTAGACACCTGGCCTCATATGAAAAAATCCACTACTGTGAATGCTACAATTACCAATTTAAGTAATAACTTAATTTAATTATTATCATAAATGTCATATGTAAGAATAGATAATAACATATGAGTTAAATGACAATTTTAAAAAGACTTTGGCAGCAGCCATGATTAAAAGCATTGTAGCCAACTAAATTTTGAATAATTGAAAATATTTAATTGACTTTATTTAAAACATTATAATATGATCCAAAAATGCCAAAATAATTATCAGTAATAATTTGTGATCTATCTGAAGAAAATATTTGCAGAAGGTATTTATTGAACCAGGGTTGACATAATAATCAAATTAATTCTGTTAATTTTTTCTGATTATTTTTATTTTTTTTTCATTGTTTTACTAATTTTTAAAAAATAATGTCACTTTGAAATTTGTCCCTTTTTAAAAATCTTTCGCTCAAAATCTTTCACCAACTTGATGGATTTGAAAAAATCTACTATTGTGAACTCTACATTTACCTTTTTTTTTTTAAATAAGTTTGGTGGGAAACCAGAAGCCATATGATGGAACAGTGTGAAGAAGTATTAAAGAAGCAAAACTGAGCCTGTAATATATGGAGAAAATTTCCCCACTAGGAGTAATGGGTTAGAGAGCATCATGAGCTCTCATTGCATGTGAATATGATTTACTTGCTCTGATCTCATGATGACCTGAAGGGCAGATTTTTGTCTTCCTGGAAGGATAGCATACCCTTTCATCGGTGAGGTCCACCCACAAAAACAACAAAAAAACGTAATAGGTTAGGGAGAGTATCATGAGGTTTCATTGTGTGTAGGCGTGGTTCACTCACTCTGAACTCATGATGGCCTGAAGGGTAGTATTTTGTCTGCCTGGAAGGATGGCATATCCCCTTGTCAGTGAGGTACGCTCTCAAAAACAAAAACAAAAAGTAATGAATTAGCATAGAAGGTTGGAAGCACAGTTCATATGGTTTTAGGTGCAGTGAAAGAGAGAGACATACCTGTAATATGCAGGAAACCCAACTTTTTGTTCTTTTGCAACACCAGACTCTAGAACTCAGACCCTGTTTGAAAGTATGTTTGTGGCCAACATTTTCTCTCACTCAGTAATTTCAAGAAGGCAGAGGTTTGCTGATTTTTATGCACACCTTTTTAAACAAGAGCACAAACTCCCGGAAGGTGTAGTTCTTGCTTCACATATTGCCATTTCAGAAAAGGTACAGTCATCATTTCTGGGCAAGATTTTATAGCTACTGAGTTGCACTGTGCCTCGACCTCCCTCCCTTAAACAAAGCTTCAGGGGCTCATCTTATAAATAATAAGTTCCTGAAACACTTCTCCTCTGAATCTAGGGAAACGCTTTTGTGTTTTTATAATCATAGCTGGTCAGTGGGCTTAATCCCCTTAAATGGAAATTATCAGTCATCCTTCCATTTCTGAAACACAATAATGACTCCACTAATCCTGAGGGATATATTCAACTGCTATCCAATAATATTAAGTTCATGGAGAGAATGGTACATGTCCAGATGTTTTGGTGGTGGCTGGAATCTTTTTCACTGATTTCATTTACAGCATGATTTTTAAGCTGGGGGGTTGGATACCACTATCTGTCTTCTTTCCCTTGAACATATTATCTACACAACTTTCCATAACAAATGTTATACCTTGGAATTGTTTTATAATCTGGAAGCTGCATTAGATTTTCTCCCATATGGAACTCATACATATTAGCTTGATTGAGACCCTGGGGTCATCCTTTAAAATGGATTTATAACTTTCTCACAAATTGTCACTTATCAGTCTGAGTGGACAATGTCGAATCTTCAGTAAGGTCAGCATATAGAAGAATAGTGCAGGGATCAGCTTTGAGCTTTATGTTTGCAATCTACCTTAATTATTTTCCAAATCCTTCCTCAACTAATGTGATGACTTATATTGATAATGATGTATAGTTTTATCCAGATGCCCAGTATCCAGCTATCTAGCCAATCCTAATTTTATACTAAACTACAGGGAAACGTTTTAAAAAATACTATTATTATTATTATTATTATTATTATTATTATTATTATTATTATAATTATTATAGCAATTATACTGTTTCAGAAAATAATAATTTTTTAATTATAAGTTTTGGAATATTAGCTCAATAATATGGCAATGAATGGGAAAAAGATTCCACAAATGACTTCAAAGGAAGCACCAAAAAGTCAAAGGTAGAGTAAACTATTATTATTTTATTATTATTATTACTATTATTGATGGTAAATTTACCAAAAAAAAAAATTTTTCATTCCAATGCTGATGCAGATTCTCTCACTACTGTGAAAAAATAAGAATATATATATTTTAAAAAACCTGTAATATAATTCAGTTTTTATATTAAACACAATTCCATAAATTGAAGTTTACTTGAAATACAGTACATATCTTAGTTCAAACACTTCTTTCTATTTAGTTACATTTTATAAAACTATAACTATCATTTATTTTAATATTATATAGTACTACTGCAAATGAAATCTAGGAAAAAAAGTAATAAAACAGTTAAGACTAAAGCTTTTTTTTTATTGAAAGAATGTAAAAGAGTAACATATTTCCTTTTTTTAAGAAACTGAAAATTTAATATTTATGAATAACCATTAATCACAATACATCTAATAATTGAAAGAGAAATTTTGAAAATATTATATATTCTCTGTATACTCAATGAAAATTAAAAACTCTCAATTATATATATATATATATATATATATATATATATATATATATATATATATATATATATATATATATATATATATATATATATATATATATATATATATATATATATATATATATATATATATATATCCTCTGGTGTGCAAAGGCCAGAGGCCTACTAATTTGGGGCAATACCAGAACCCAACTGTTAAATGCCGACGTGTCTTGATACATGTTGCTTGAAAGTGTGCAATTCAAAGGAAGTTAGGAAAATGGATAATGGGAGTGTGTTCCACACTTTACTAGTAGAGTACATATAAGATTGAGCATATTGCGGAGAAATGAGTTTTTGGTGTTACAAAGAACAAGAACAGATTTTGCATGATTTTGTGATGAAATATAAATTGCAAGATTTTCTGATGTTTGAAAACAGTGGTAATTCCTGAAGGCAGCATCCCTGCTACAAATAGCATGAGAATAAGCAAAGGTAAACTAAGGTTTGTAAGATTTAGTAGAAGGGAAATATTGAAATCACCTAATGGGATAATTTCTGAGAAAGAAGAGAGAATGTTCTCTTTTATGGAGTTTAGATAGTCAATAGAATTTAGGATAGTCAGTAGAATTAGGAGATAAATAAGCAGAACAAATGAATTTAGACAATTTTTTTTTTTTTTATTATTATACAGTTTGCCACTACTTACAGGCAGAGCCCCTTTGAAGAAGGGGTCACATGCAAAAGAGAAAAGAGGAAGAAAATCACCCAGACCCAAGCCTAATGCAATTTTTCAGGTGGGCACAGACGGAAGCCTTGAAGAGAGGAAAATTAAATACAGGAGAAAAATAGATAATGGCAGAGAGTTCCACAGAACAGAGGTGTCTGGCACCACAACAGGCAAGCCTGGAGTTTCCAGTATCCATATAAAAGCAACGAGGGCAACACAATAGTGGTGGAATACAAGAGGCCAATTCCCTTGAGCACCTGCTGTTGCAGTACTTATAGAAAATAGAGAGTGCCTCAATGTCATGTCACAGAGATAGAAGGTCAAGAGAACTTGAAAGTAGGGGATAGTTTATTAATCTCTTAGCCTTAGACTCAACCATATCCATAACCATATCGTGAAGGAACTGGAGCATCCTCAAATGTTGAGAACAGTACTCCATACAAGGGTGAATAAGACTCTTATATAATTGAAGTAACTGCTCAGTAGAAAAAAATTCTTTGCAATCTGAACAGAATTCCCAGCTCCTTAGAGGCCGCATTAGCAACCATTGTGATACTTGGTTTCCAAGACAAGTTATTGTTTATGTTTAGACAAAGAATGCTAATGTTATTTACAGGTGAGATGGAGAGAGATGTGAAGAAGTTGAGTTTTCAAAGAGTTGAATTTCACAAGGTTGCTATGACCTCACTGGAAAATCCCATTCAGGATCAGCAGAATAGAATCAGAAAGTAGAAAAATTAGAATTTCTGGAACTCATGAAATATGAAGTATATTAGTGAATTTTTTTAAGCGGATTGTTTAATAATATTTCTTTCATTTACAACTAAACTATTCACTCATACTAACTTTTTTTACAAGCATATTTAAGTAAAGTTTATGAAAGATATAGAATATATTAGCCAAATTTCTTCAATATTAGTTTTCATCATGTGACTAATTTAGATCTGACAGAAGCAAGTGATACAGATTGAAATTTGAGAATGTAATTTTCACTGTACCTAAACTTAAAGATTAGTGGAATGCATTCTGTTAGCTACATTTATGTAAATATTGGTTACTCCAAAGTGATTTTCAGATTACTATGTTTAAATATTATTAAACTAATAATTTAATATTGTGAATGACAAATTATCTTTTTCTCCACAGATATCACGTTATAAGAAAGAATTCTGAACTCTTAAAATTAGCAAAGCAAAAAGCTCATGGCATTGTGCTGACTCTACTTGATGCTAAAATAGATAAAGAATACTTTGCTAGATCTGTAAGTAAAGTGTTTAATTAATCATTTGTTGGTGGTGGTGTTTTCTTTTTGAAGCAGTATATGTGAAAGTTTGTGCTTGTTTGGGAAGTACATGGAAAACTGGTAGTAACAAGTTAAGAAACTTTAGGTAGTAGGTTTTCAAATTCATCTACTTTTTGATATATTATTGCACTAGATTAATTGCATTTTTTGTGAAATTGTAGGTTCATCCTCTGATTTTAGCTTTAAGGCATTTATTATGATTGTAAAATGTAGAGAAAATCAGATATATATGTGCTTGTCCATTTTTTTTTTCTTATACAGTATAATGTAATTACTAATTTAATAATTCCACTATCTTGATAGATTGTTTACTTAACACGAGACAATTTTGAGGACGTGGCAATTGAAAGATCTCTTAATGGGATTTGTGGCTATGCATTGTGTGACCAGTCTCTTACAGATCAAACGTTCAAGAATCAAACCTACATTATAAGGAATAATAAGGTCTATGATGTCACACATAGGAAAGTAAGTACATTAATGCATTTTAGTCAATAATAATAATAATAAATATTATTATTTATTTGTTACTTTATGAACATCTAGTCCACATGTAATAGTAATACCAATAATTAGAGATGGAGCGATATCAAAATTTTAACCAGTACTGATACCAATAATTTTAAGCTACCCAATATCGATACAGATATTTTACTGAACTCATTGAAAAATATTCAATGATCATAAAATTTAGGTTTTCTGATATCTAATATCTAGTGATTTTGTAGTCATGAAAATTGAACTATTGATAGGTGATATAGGTTTGGTACCACCAAGACTTTGAATCCGACATGCTCAAGTGCATGGACTATTTTCTTCATTAATTTTTGCAACATTCGCAATGTTCAGTACAATTTCCATTTTATTGAACATCACCTCTCTTCTTTTAGACCTAACCTCTTATTCTTGACAGAAACTTAGGTGCTTGAGCCTGCTGATAGCAAACCATTTTCTGTTTCCTCTTACTGTCTTCATCTTCAATTTTCAGCCAAAGAAGGTTATGCAAATGTGCACTATGATTTTGTTTACTCTCTTGTCTCTAATCTGAAGTCTTACGAATTTTCCACCTTGTGGCTAAAGCTCTCTTGCCATTCTGCGTCTAAATTCATTTATTCTGTTAATTTATATCCTAATTTACTGACTATCTAAACTCCAAAACAGACAACATTCTCTCTTCTTTTTTTCTCCTTTCTCAGAAATTATCATAGGTGATTTCAATGTTCACCGCCATCAATGACTTTCTTCTAGTTTTCATGATACAGCTTGTGAATGTGCTTTTCAATTCTCCATCCAAAACGACCTTGAGTAGTGTGTGCAGCTCCCACTACTATCCTTGATCGTCGAATGGAAACCTTTTTTTAAACTTCTAATTCTTCTTCTTATACTGTCAAACTCTATCTCAGTATCCTCTTCTATTTTTTCAATTCTTCTGCAAGAAAGATTCCCGCGTATTTCGAGGAAACGTTTGTGACATTTCTGTGCCCAAGCTGGTTAGACTTTTGGTTGTACTTTGATTTCCTGTGGAATGATTATCGCTTCCATGGGAGTGGTCCCTATGCTTGTGCAGAGCACGTTACCGAGGTGATTGACTGTGGCATCGAGACTACACTCTATAATTCTCCTTCTACTAAACCTTTCAAACCTTGGTTTCAAACTGCTTATTCTTGTGCTATTTGCCGCAGGGGTACTGCTTTCAGTAATTAGCGTTGTTTTCAAACCAGAACTCCAATTGTGCCCTTCATTACTCCTTCCAGTTTGAAAGACGCCACTCCTAAAGGGAGTTAATTGACGCCAAAATGGTGGCCTTGGAGCAACTGACCACTGACCTTTCTCGTATTTCAACTTTGGTCAGAGAAAATAAGGTTGTTTTCAGTATCTCAAAAATTCAGTTCCCCCATCTTTCTACTCGACACAACCTTCCACATAACCATAACATCTTTGAAAAGACAGAACTTAAAAACATTCGTCCGTCCATAATTTTTTCGTGATCTTTCTTAAAGGAACACATTACTTCTCTTTCTAAACAAGCTTCCAAGAAGTTGAGTGTTCTGAGGCGCCTTCGTAATTTTTTCACACCGCCCGAGTTGCTTGCCCTTTATAGGGGTGTTTTTCGCCCCTTTATAAAGTATCGGTCACACATCTGGGATGGTCCACTCATACAGCTTTACTTGAAAAGGTGGAGTCTAGGGCTTTTCATTTTTAACTTGCACTCGCACTAATTCTCTCTAGTCTCTTCCTGCCAGTCGAATTGCTGATAATTCTTTCTATACTTTCTCTATTACAACGGACACTGCTCTTTTGAACTCTTTCATCGCATACCTCCTCCACTTAGAAGGGCTCGAACTACATGCTTTTCTACACAGTCTCCACCTTTGTCCAACTCTAACAACAAACCTAACAGGTATTTTCAATTTTACATGTATTCAAATAGTAAAATCTGGAATTTATTTTCGAATCCATGTCAGAAAAACTTAACAGACTAATCAAATTATTTTTTATTAAAACATTACCTAATTACAACACTTCCCCAAGGATTTTTTGAACTCGATAATTTTTTGGTTAAATTTTTGAAGTCTGTTTTTAAGAAAAAAATTTGTTTTTCTTCAAACTTTAAATAGTAGCTAAATGACCTTTTTCTGACTACCATGATGTTGACATTGTAGTATTTCATTTTTCATTTTTCCTCATTCTCTGTTTAGTTGCACCTGATGAGAAAGACAGGAGAATTCTCCGAAACCTTTGTGCTATCTATTCTTTTTATTTCTGTTTCTGTTATCCTCTTTTTTAATTATAATGTTACCCTCATTTTAATGTCTTATTTTTATGATTTTAATTATAGTGTTTTTTTAAAAGTTTGTATTATATATTATATATATATATATATATATATATATATATATATATATATATATATATATATATATATATATATATATATATATATATATATATATATATATATATATATATATATATATATATATATATATATATTTTGTTCTTCACCGTTAAAAAATCTGGTATTAGTATCTGTCATTTTTTGCCGATACCGATACCTGAAGGTTCGATACCGATACTTACAGTTACTAATACTTTACTTCACCCTTAATAATAATAATTTCAGATAGTGAATATTTCTTATTACCATTAAAAAACAGTGAGGGTTAGTAGGCTTTATTATTATTATTATTTTTATTGTTATTATTATCATTTAGTTGTAGTAGTATAAATAACAAATTTGCCCATTGTGAAGTGGACCTAAAAAATAAAATAATTGGAAAACTATGATGATGGGATAAGGGGAATGAAAGAATGTTAAATCCTTATTTAAGAATATAAAAATAAAATTGAAGAATTTTGATGAAAATTAAACTATATATATATATATATATATATATATATATATATATATATATATATATATATATATATATATATATATATATATATATATATATATATATATATATATATATATATATATATATATATATATATATATATATATATATATATATTTTAAAACTCTGATTATCTTTAGGAAAAGTGTTAAAGGTAGTAATGTTAAATAATAAGTAAATTGGATCTTACATAATAATTTATTTACTCCTGATCTCTTGTTTTTAAGTGGTTTTGTACTTGCCACTTTAAAAGAGGAAGAGACCCTCCTCTTCACCGAATTATAGGTTCCATCCACAGAATTTACTAGGAACCTTGTTTCACCTTAGTTCCTCACCTTGATAGGGCAGTGCCAGTGAGATGAAAACTATAAAAATAAATAAATAAAATATATAATTACTCATCTAATCGCCCTAGCATAGTTTATTATTATTATTATTATTATTATTACAGAATTTTTGCAGCAACAGATGCTACCAAGCTTTTGAATTGCTGTATCATCAAGTCCCCACAACTCCTTTGTATGTAAGAGCAGAAGATAAAGAGCTTCAAAACAATAAAAATTATTGTTCCCATTTTAGAAAATTTGAAAGGAAAATTTGGGAAACGCGTTAATATTACAGGTGATTTTTAGTATGTTTGTTGGTTTACTTTATCCTCTTTGTTATTTAATGTATTATGTTAAACACAAGTATTGATTACTCTGATAAATGATTTTAAATATTTTAAAATGTTAAAAAGTTAGTTGTTTATCAACTTTCATAACAATTGAAAATGGAGTGTTAAGTTTTTTATTTTATTTTTTTTTAAAGTATACTTTTATTTGAATTTAAATATAGTTTGCCTGTGAGATAGATATTTGTTTTATGATCTAATTACCACTTTTTAGGCGTTTTCCATTGAGAATCATTTTTTGTTTTTGTTTACTAAGTGTGAAGTAAATACAGGAAGTAGTATACATACTTACCTAGAACACCAACTTAATTTCTTACTTTAAAAATAAATTTCTATACTTTAAAAAAATAAGTAAATCATAATAGTTCATAGTATAAATAAATTTCATTAATTTCCCATTTTAACATTATTATTGTTGATTATATAGAGTAGATAAACTTTTGGGATTGCTGTAACAACTAATAGCTTGGGTACTTTTGTCTCATAGGAGCTTCTTTTGATCTCAATGTTGATTTAGAGGACGTTGAAGAATCTACCAAAACTGTTACAATTGATCGAATGAGCCCTGACCTTTCGGAGGAAGATTATCAAATCTATGATACTAATCAGTCCACCCTAACTTCCAAGGAAGGCTTTGAAACCTCTACTGTTAATCATTCGAAGCCCAATCTTTCTGGGGACAAAATTTTACATGCAGAGGAACGTAAAGAGGAAAAGAATATCAAGAATATTGTTAATCAGATTTCTAATAATAGTACAGAAGAAAACGGATCATCGTCGAATGTTTCTTTAATTCCAGTTGAAATAGAAAATAAATTATTAAAAGAAGTTCAGAATATATCTCTAGATCCAGTTAAAAAGAATTTAACATCTGAAAATGTGAAACCTCCAATTGTAGAACGTAAAGAGCAGCCAAATGCATTGCACACAAATGATGTTTTAGAAGTAAGTGTTTGTATATTATTCTAACGCACTAATAGGTAATTTTGTTATATTGATCAATTCTTAAGCTGTCGAGTGTATGAAAATTTTCATGCATTTTCATAAGAATTTACAGATTGAGTACCAACTCTCTCCCTTGACAAGTGTACTAATAACAAAATTTACTTTAAAAGTCTAAATATTCTTGGCAGTAAACCTTTTTTCAGTATTTATTTTTGAGTGATTTTTGCTATTATATGTGTGGTTTTGTTTCAACCTTTTTCACCTTTTAGGTGGTGATTTGAACCTTAGCCTAGTTTATTTCAACATTCAGTTAGCACTATTTTCAAGTATTCTGCAAAGTTTCATTGCGACTTGAATACATAACTAGATGGTCTTTACCAGCAGCTCATTTCTAAATCAGAGATAGTAATATTTTTTTTTTTTAACATTTCTGTTTCATCAAATCATATTATCCATATCCTATATATTCCATATTCCTTGTCTCATATCTCTATCATTGACATTTTACTTATACATGAGATGTGATGGAAACTGAACTTAAACCTTAGACCTACCATAAACACTGAAATGAAATACTTTTGACAACTTTGTACTATTCTCAAGAACCATATATTTCATATACTTGATTACATATTATCTATATACTAGGTTAGGTTAGCTTAAGTTAGACTAGACTTGTCTGTAGTTATGTTTTTCCTTGCTTAAAGTTTGATAGCAAACTCCACTTTCAGAAATCATTCAGGATACTCGAGGCTACCGTGGTAGTGAATTTGGAATCTTTCAGCATATGTAACACTTAGACAGAATGTAATGTTTGTATGTTGAAAAGGGAGGTATTTCTTGTATAAGTGGACTATGTTTTTAGTAATACACCTTACCATAAACTGTAATTCAAATAATAATATATATAATATATATATATATATATATATATAATATATATATATATATATATATATATATATATATATATATATATATATATATATATATATATATATATATATATATATATATATATATATATATATCGGTCTCGAGTGTTTCTACTATTATTATCCATATCCCGCACTCTCCTAGTGTTAGATCTTTGCCATTGGTATTGTTGACTTAATAAGTACTATTCTAGAATATAGAGGAGGCACTTCTTTAGTTTATCTTTTGTTTCTTTAAAGGCGTACTTCGACGAGGTATTTTTAAATGTGGAAAGAACGTATTTGTCTATTTGTTTATAATTGTGTGCATTTTCTGAAATTTCCTTTTCTTGTATCCTATCTGGTATTAATTATCACAATATCTTTTAATCCTTATTTATTGGATCTCATTTGGATTTCTTTTCATATATTTAAATCTATATATTATTCATAAATTAATTCACCTCAGGGTTAGATTTTTTTTTTTATCTCTTGTAGTGGGCACAAAGTCCAGAGGTCTACTAATTTCTACCCGAGTTAGAATATACTGGAATCGTTCCCATATTAAATTAAAGACCGTCATCCCTCGATACACGACGTTTGATATTTTCTAAGTGAAAGGAAGTTAGGAAACAGATAAAACATGAAGAACACATGTGAGATTGAGAATAACGTTTAAGTCTGGTGTAACAGAGTTGGACTGAGAAATTATGAGACTATGTAAAAAGGCGTCACGCGAGCCCTTCTCAGTGGAGGAGGTATGCACTTTGAGAGTTCAGAAGAGCAGTGTGCTATAATAGCTATAGTATAGAGATAGTGACGCAACAATTCAACGGACAGAAAGAGACTGGAGAGAATTAGTAAGAGCAAAACAGTTGATGAGACGAAAAACCTAAGACTTTTTCCTTTTTGAGTGGAACCACAATAGATGTGTGTGGTGTACTCTATATAGGGTTGAACAACACATCTATAAAGACCAAGCAACTAGGGTAGCGTTAAAAATTTTTGAAGGCGCCTCAGAACACCCAACTTCTTAAAAGTTTGTTTAAAAAGAGAAGTAGTGTGGTCCTTCCAAGAATGATCACGAGAAAAAGAAACTAAAAGAATATTTAGAACTTTGGGTGTTTTCGATGATGTTATAAATGTTTGGAAGATTATGTCGAGCAGAAGGATGGAGGAAATAAATTTGGATGCTGCTCATTAACAAGTGGTGATGTGGTGAGGGTTATTGTTTGGATGCCGCCCCTTTGTGCATTTCCGTGGCTGCTTGATATTTCACCATTTTTTCGTTTTTTATTTTTTTAATGGCTAATGGACAAGTAAACAACTGTAAGTATGTGGGAGTACATTTAAAGAAGAGGGAGAGTAGTGAGAGGATAGGCATTCTAATATGCATCGAGGGTACCCTATAGACTCTTTGTTTAGGTGAAACGCGAAAATGAACGAACCAAAGGGCCAAAATGTGCAACGGAATGGTCTAACCCAACCAAACAACCCTAGGGTTAAGTCCAATTGGGGGAACGGGGAAAGGGTACTTACATAACTTCGAACGGCGCCACGTTCTTCTACAACGACAGATTTTAACCTATATTCCTTTTATAATAAATACTTCTTGAAATTAAAGAAGAATAAAAACGTTAATCTTCCTATAAACATAAAACTAATATGACACCCCTGTATTGTAGTGTATCAAATTTACACGTTTTTCCGTTCTTTTCACTATAATAAATGAATAATTAAATAAATAAATAAATAAAAGCACAATTATTTCAGACATTTTTTTTCTTTTTTTTCTTTTTATGTCCTGCGTTACTATCACTCGATTTCCCACATCTCTGTTTAGAATTTCTCATAAACCTTTTTTTTTTTTAAACCACCACAACCATCAAACCGCAACTTAGTTCACCATAAATTAAAGTTCTTATTTTATTGTTTGTCATTAGGAAGTATGATTAGTAAGATCGATCTTTTCACAACTTTTCATGCTTTTTACATAGTTTGAAGTTATACAACTTACAGTACATTGATCAATGTTTAATTTTGTGTAAATCCTATCTGTATAGAATTTTCTCACAGACACCCAATTTGTGGTAGCAAAACTATTTATTCTGTCATTACACAGTTTGCATTTAAGGTGTTAAGGTTTTATATTCTTAGTATTTCTGTTAATTTTTTTATTTATTATTATGTATTTAGAGTTCAGATCGGCAAATCTATTTAAATGTTCAGAGACGAAATTAAGCGTCTTTAGATAAATTGTAGAATTTAAAAGTAATAATGACTTAGTGTTACTTGTTTTTTAATCTTTTTGTTTTAGTGTTTGTTGAATAATTATTGAAATTCAATTTTAAAACCGTTGTTCTTTGAGTGTTAATAGTTTGTTTGATAGCAAAGCACCTTATTTACCATTATACGTTATCATATATATGATACTAGTGTACTATTGTTCCAAGAGCCTAAAGTAGTAAAGTTTAATAAATTTTATAAGTACCTTTTAAATTCTTATCATCAGATTGAACATGTTTTGAGGGAATGGATGAATTTCGAGTCTTTACGAATTATTTTAGGAGATGTTTACGTCAAAGGAATGCTTGAACATTTTGGAGAAATTTGGGAGCATTACGACAGGTCGTCAGGTAATTATAATATTATATTTCTTTACTTATATGTTAATCTAAGCCTTCTTAGAACAAAAGTATATTATCTCATTTTTATCATAATTTTTGTTCTTTTGTTATTGAATTTTTTATTAATACACAAAACTTTGGGGAAGGAAATCATCACTAGCCACTAGGGGAGATTTTAAGAGCTTTATTTGTAGGAGACTTTCTATGGCTCGTTACAGCTTTCTGCAAGTGTATTTTAACCAATACCATTATTTTAAATAACCTGATACCGATACAATACCTTTGGAATTTACGGATACCAATTTTATTTTTCACTGAATTCATTAAGGTTGATTGCAAAATAATCAATGACTATAAAATTTAGGTTTTCATCTATCGGTAATATCTAGTTATTTTGAAGTTATGTCACTAAAAAACTATTCAATTATGAAACACACACAAACAGACACACACACGCACGCATACACACACACACACACACACACACTCTCTCTCTCTCTCTCTCTCTCTCTCTCTCTCTCTCTCTCTCTCTCTCTCTCTCTCTCTCTCTCTCTCTCTCTCTCTCTCTCTCTCTCTCTCTCTCTCTCTCTCTCTCTCTCTCTCTCTTCTCTCTCTCTCTCTCTCTCTCTCTCTCTCTCTCTCTCTCTCTCTCTCCTCTCTCTCTCTCTCTCTCTCTCTCTCTCTCTCTCTCTCTCTCTCTCTCTTCTCTCTCTCTCTCTCTCTCTCTCTCTCTCTCTCTCTCTCTCTCTCTCTCTCTCTCTCTCTCTCTCTCTCTCTCTCTCTCTCTCTCTCTCTCTCTCTCTCTCTCTCTCTCTCTCTCTCTTCTCTCTCTCTCTCTCTCTCTCTCTCTCTCTCTCTCTCTCTCTCTCTCTCTCTCTCTCTCTCTCTCTCTCTCTCTCTCTCTCTCTCTCTCTCCTCTCTCTCTCTCTCTCTCTCTCTCTCTCTCTCCTCTCTCTCTCTCTCTCTCTCTCTCTCTCTCTCTCTCTCTCTCTCTCTCTCTCTCTCTCTCTCTCTCTCTCTCTCTCTCTCTCTCTCTCTCTCTCTCTCTCTCTCTCTCTCTCTCTCTCTCTCTCTCTCTCTCTCTCTCTCTCTCTCTCTCTCTCTCTCTCTCTCTCTCTCTCTCTCTCTCTCTCTCTCTCTCTCTCTCTCTCTCTCTCTCTCTCTCTCTCTCTCTCTCTCTCTCTCTCTCTCTCTCTCTCTCTCTCTCTCTCTCTCTCTCTCTCTCTTCCATGTTGGATATCAAATACTCGGGAGTCTTTCTTGCGTAAGACTTTAAGAGAAAAAAGAGGATAGAAAGATAAGAAAGCGATTGGAAGAAACCAGAAAACCAGAGGAGGATAGAGTTTGACAGTATAAAGAGAAGGATTAGAAGTTTAAAAAAAAAAAGGACTAGAATGTTTGGTTTATCTTCAAGGCGATCGGAAATACTAATAGGGAGCTACATCCACTACCCAAGGTCGTTTTGGAGGGAGAATTGAAAGGCACGTTCACTGGCAGTATCATGAAAACTAGAAGAAAGTCATTGGCGGTGGTGAACATTGAAATCACCTAATATTAAAATTTCTGAGAAAGTAGAAGAGAGAATGATATCTGTTTTGGATTTTAGATGATCAAAGAATTTTGGATATTCAGTAAATTAGGAGATAAATAAGCAGAACAAATGAATTTAGACATAGAATGGCAAGAGAGCTTTATTGACAAGGTGGAAAATTCAGAAGACCCCAGATTAGAGTTGCTAGAACAAACACATGCTTACATTTGCTAAACAACCCCCTTTGGCTAAAAATTGAAGATGGAGACAGTAAAAGGAAACAGAAAATGGTTTGCTATCGGAACACACAAGCACCTGAGTCTCTGTCGTCAAAAATAAGAGGTTAGGTTTAAAAGAAGAGAGGTGGTGTTCAACAAAATGGAGATTGTATTGAACACTGCGAATGTTGCAAAAATTAATGAAGAAAATAGACCATGCACTAGGGAAAGTCGGATGCAAAGTCTTGATGGCACCAACCCTATATCACCTATCAATAGTTTTGTTTAGCAATGTGACTACAAAATAAGTAGGTGTATTACAGATATCAGGAAACCTAAATTTTATGATCATTGAAAATTTTCAATCTTATTTCAACCTTCAATAGTTCAGTAAAAATATTGGTATCTGTATCGGTAAATTTAGAGATATCGGTATCTATTAACATTTTTGTATCGCTCCATCCCCAATATATATATATATATATATATATATATATATATATATATATATATATATATATATATATATATATATATATATATATATATATATATATATATATATATATATATATATATATATATATATATATATATATATATCTTGATTACTTAAACAATTTGAATATTGAATCCTTAATTATGATAAATTTTTAGTCACTGATTACTCATAAATTTGAATCTTTTCCGGTATGTAGTCAGAATTTTATTTTAGCTGTTGTAATTCAAATTTATATAATAATATTTTTTTTAATATACAGTGCACTCTTGGAAATAAATTGATCACTCGACTCTTGTATGTCTTGGGTTAATGAGTGAAAGAAAAAGGACTTGATAGAGCTTAAAGTAATTAAGAGGAAAGATAATTTGTTAAGAAGATTAAAACTCTTATTACCTCATTTTCAGATATACAGTTTCCACGTCTTGACATGAAGGCAAAATACATTGCTTTGTGCAAAAAGTTAAATAAGCAGGAAATGAAGGAGAAACTCGAAGAAGCTCAGGAAATTGCAGAATGTGAAGAAGTTCCTGACAGGGAATCCCTCAAACCAGTGCCAGATTATGAACGTTTGCAAAGAGATGTTCAGCAGTCCTCTCTAAAGGTTTTCATATATTGTTATTTACTGTTTGCAAATTTTTGCTACTGTGTTTAAATGACACAAAAAAAAAAAATCAATTTCTTTTTGGAGGGGAGGGGAGCTTGATCTTAAATAGCTTGTTTCTAATGCAGAGCTTTAAAATGATTAACTTAGGGGAGAAGTTAATGAAAATTACATTAATATATCAGAGAAATTTAAAATTAGCGCATATACTAGTAAAGCAGAAAATATTGCATTGTAGCGAAATTAAAGAATTAACCTGGGGGAAAATCGAAAGAAAACTAACAACAGAAAATATAAGATTTTTAATTAATGAAATTTTCAAAACTATTGAGCCTTTCTTCTTTTGATGCTAGAGATCCGAATTGTAGGAAAAACTTCTTGAAGACAGTGCAGTTTTCCCTTCACCCAGTTTTTCGCCACCAGTCAAACCTAAATAGGAAAAATAAACAATTTAGCGAATTGGAGAAATGTAAACGTTTTCAAATTTAATAAAAATGAACTTTAAATTCCAGCTTGTTTCAGCCATTATTATAAATTTAAATATACGACTCTAGCACGAATGAAGTTAATATGCCAAAGCTAAAATTGTTAGATTAGTTTTAATAAATTTTGACCTTTATTATTAATTCAGACTTAAAGGTGCCAGGAATATAATATTTAAATTATAAATATAACTTTGTTTAGCGCACAAGCACCGATTGCACGAAAACATACCTTTAAGTTATAAATAATCCCTTTTTGGTCTATCAGATGTTTGTAGGCGAGCCAGATGTCATTGTTGTGAGTTGAGCCATCAGTATTTATAACTTCCCGTTAGCCTGCAGAAGGATGGCTATCGAATTCTTCTTAAAATTAAATTAGCATCACGGAACTAAAAAAAGTTCTTTAAAAGATTAAATATAATATTTATAGTTTAGTTTAAATTAGTTACAAGTTCTCAAAGAACTTCACCGAACTTTGTTCTTTAAGGTTATTTTATAAGCAAGTGAAAACTTTTAGAACCGATTTTTATAATTGAGCTGTTCGATGTATTTTGAAGAAATGTCTATTTTGAACTGAATTTTTTTGGACTTTTTTGGAACCCATTTGTGACTGCTATTTACTTGGTTTGTTTTCGCACACCTGTGCGCTAAATATTAATTTTTCCCAGCACCAAAATATCAATATATACAAATTTACAAATATTTTCCCTTTTTATAAAAGAAAAGCGAAATTTCCCAATATGCATATAATCTGTGTAAAACGCCATTGGGAAACCAGATATTTAGTTTTATTAACCGTAGTCCTTATTTATTTATATATTTATTTTTTTGGTGGGGGTATTATTAAACCCTATCCTTGTAATTATTATTGATAAGAGCATTCATATTTTAATTGTCGAGGGAATAATAAACACTTTTTAGAATAAAACTTAGTATAGGGTGAGAACTCTAAAGGCGAAGTAAGAATAAATCTTTTCTGTGCTTGTGTAAATGGGGTGAAATTTCTGGAGATCAAGAATAGCTATTTTCAGTGTCGTTCCTGCCATGGGGTGAGAATTCTGAAGGTAAATAAGAGCATTCTTTAGTGTCATAACCGCCTAGGTGTGAGAAGGGTTTCATTTGCTTTACGGTTTAAAGTAGTGAAGAAATAGATTATATGAGGTGACCCCAAAACAAAATATGAAAATTAAGTTTGTAACACGTTGCTTCTGCTTTCTTTATTCTTTTCATTAAAACAGTCTTAGAATGTTATAATCAAAATAGTGTTATTAATAAATGGATTCTCAAATGGTCTTACATCTCTAGCCAATTAGTTCTAGTAAGATACATATTTTTTCTTCATAACTGTATTTATTGGAAGACAAATATAAATTAAAGTTTAAAGATTTTGTCCTTAAAAAATAAAAGCAACAACCATGTATGAGAGCTCATCATTAAACTCTGGGTCTGATCTAAACCTGATTATAATTGTTTAGATAAACTGAAGTATTTATTTACATTGTTAATATTTTCCAGACTATTTTTATCATTTGAAATGCGGTCTTTATTTTTGTCTTATGATTTTAATTTTCATTATTATTATTATTATTATTATTATTATTATTACTATTACCTATTATTATTTAATTATTTTGAATTCAAAAATTCTAAAAAAATAATAGAAATGTTAATTAATATAAAATTAATTTCCATTTTTCTTTTCCTATACATTATTATTTTGGACAATAGGTTAAGGCCTTTTTTGAAGGAACAGAAGAATTTATGTCGAACAAAAAAGTTTTGGAAGTAATCGACGAAGAACCCGAGGGTGCTGATACCGAAGTGTCTACTTCCACAAGACGGGCTAAGAAAGCAGTAAAACCTAGAACTTATGAGGAGGATAAAGTAATCACTCTGCCCTTGATAGATCAATACTCGCAAAAATCTTGGAGGAAGCAAATTGTATTTGAAAAATTAGGCAAAAGGTAAAACCCCTCATTATTATTATTTATTATTATTATTATTATATTATATTATTATTATTATTATATATATATATATATATATATATATATATATATATATATATATATATATATATATATATATATATATATATATATATATATATATATATATATATATATATATATATATATATATATATATATATATATATATATATATATATATATATATATATATATATATATATGCTCTTTCGTTTTTTTGGGGGGGACTACATTGCATTTTTTACTAAATAAATCTCTTCGGACGAGTTCTCCCTTGATCTCGCGAAGCTTTAGAGATGGCAGCGTTCGACAGATTAGGCCTCTTTGCTGCCGTTAGCGTGAATTAGTTCAGGTTATGTTTAGTCAAACTTTTTTTTTTTTTTTTTTTTTTTTTTTTTTTTTTTTTTTTTTTTTGGCCGTTAGGCCTGGCAGTTAAACTTTCATTTACAGGTTAGGTTAAGTCGAACTAGTTTGTTAGAAAAAAAAAATGAAGGGAAAAGACATAAACCATATATATATGAGATTTATAAAATATACTCTCACTAAATTGGCGAGAGCTTCATAAATATTTTAACTTTTCAATCCGATTTTTTCTTACTGCCATTGGCTTTGGTTTAATATTTCACGTGTCAACTTGAAATTAGTTCTTGAAATATATATATATATATATATATATATATATATATATATATATATATATATATATATATATATATATATATATATATATATATATATATATATATATATATATATATATATATATATATATATATATATATATAATATATAAAATAATAATATTATTATTTTAATTATTATTATCAAATTGTTAATATCCAAGAGTTGTAATTCAAATTTGTGCATCTCATATGAGTCTTTTTCAGCCAGTTACGTTTCTTTTCTCTTTAAGTTTATATCTTTCATAACCATTAATTTTATTAATAATAATAACAATAACAAGCAGTGTCTAAGCCTAAAGGTTTAGACCTGCCTAAACTACTTCTGGCTCCGCCCTCCGAAACTCCTTCGGCCTTGATACATAGCCAGAAACTCGTCTCTGTAATTTTAGTGTTCCGAATTCTCTACTTTATGGCTTAATTCTCTTGCAATTGTGCTACTAAAAAATTCAGCTGATATTTAAACCAACAAAATATCCTATTCTTTCTTCTCCATTTTTAGAAGGGATTTCAATGTTCACAACCGCCATTGTCTTTCATCTTTCAATTTCTTCATCGAATTCAGTTTCGATGCTTGGGTCAAATACTGACCGGTTTTCGAACGCAGAGTTTTGATCCTAATAGATGAATGATTTGTTATTTATTTATTTATAGTTAAGGTTATAAATTTTGAAAAATATTTAGTTTTTGAACTCTAATTTTTATTTTTAAATTTGAATTCCAAATTTCATATTAATAATAATTAATAATGCAGTATTTTCATTGAACAACTTTCTCTTTTCTGTGGTGAGAAATTGACAAATTAATGATTTTATTATTACACCTTTCTACAATGGAAGCTGAGCTGAAACAAGAATCAAAAACGAAGATTTTTTTAGAAAACGAAATGAATTTTAGTTGTGGAGTTTTCCGTTATTTCATCCATTAAAAAAAAAAAAAAAAAAAAAAAAAAAAAAGTCTTCAAATGAGAAATGATTTAAAACTTTTTTTTTCTTTGTCAGATTAGTTGAATTCTCGGTGGATTTCGGTCTGAACGAAAGAGAAGTGAGGAAGCTCGCCATTCCTCTAATCGAAACGTTTGATTTAACTGCACACAACATCAATTTCAAAATGAGTCAATGGAAATTTATTGCTTTAGTCATTATTAAAATGTAAGTATTTATTATTATTATAATTATTATTATTATTATTATTATTATTATTATTATTATTATTTATTATTATTATTATTATTCACTTTCATAAAGTGTTTTCACCCACTGTCATTGGGACTAGCATCTCCTTTCGTCCATCTTCTAAACCATTTTTTCCTTAGTTTTCTTCTGCTGATTCTTCTAACCCTTCATGTTCATTTTTAAATAATTATTATTTATAGTATTATTTCTAGAAATAGTTTAAATCTATTATTTGGCTTAACATGCACATTTAAAGACAACAAAGATGTTATGGAAAAATTAAAACCTTATTTTTTTTATACAGGTTATCAGTGAGATATCCAATAATTGCGAAGGTGTTTTTACCGACAGAGGAGAAGACGTTTCCATTGATAGCAGGTTACCTACGAACTATGGGTCTTGATGAAAATTATTTAGACAGGTTACTCTCTTATGTAACTGATATATCTTATATTTTGAGTAAAACTGAGAAAATCGTTAATTTAGAGAACGATTATGAGGAGGAGAGTTCTAAACTTATAAATAGGAAGGAATTGTCACAAAATGTAAAATACAAGTATTTAAATTCTAGCTTACATTGTACCGATTATGAGCAGCTTGACTGAAGTTTAATTAATTTTAGTTTATTTAATTTTATGAAGTACTTATTTTTTTTATTAAATATTTCAAAAAAAAATTTTTTTTTTTTTAATATATTTTAAAGTTTAACTTTGAAATTCAAATGCTGCAATCTTAACCACGACTTTTTTCACATGTTTGATTCATGTTGATTCCTCATAGAATCTATTTGTTTTTTTTTTATATGAAATTTATGTAAAATAATTTATTGTACTAGGATTAATAAATATATTTTTATACTCTTACCTTCAATCACTTATATATATATATATAAATAACCAAATTTACAAAACAAAATGCACTCATCAAAAGAAATAAACAATGAAGTTAAATTTTTTTTCAAAATGAATTTGTTTTAAGAAAGAATATGGCTTCAATTAGATCCTCTTTCATTGAGACTCGTAAGTCTGCCCGAATTATTCGAAGGACCGAAAATGGGCGTTCCACACTAACTTGTGTTGTTGGCATTAAAGTTATTGTATAAACAACATTCTGTTCTTGGGTAATGTGGAATTGCCTTTAAGGCATTTAGCTTTGATGATCTATCTTTTTTCTCCATAACAGACAAAGCATGAGATATATCAAACTTAAATTTAGCAATAGATCTTCGTTTACTATCTATTTTTCCTTCAGTCCGACGGTGTTTGGCTTTCAGATCAAAGAACTCTTTATAAGCTGCTTCATCCTCAAAATTTAAAGAGAATGAAGTTGAAGTTGGTTTCATTAACTACATTAAGTGCTTGGAATTTTTCACTTCCTTCATTTTGAATAGCCGATTGTTCTGAAATATTATATTGCTCCATTCGAATTATTAATTAATGCTATCTTTCCTCTGTATATAGGATCAATATTGATTGCAGAAAATACTTCATTATTAAGGAGAACTTTTTCTCTTTTATCCATTGACTCTTTAATTGCATCTGTTATTGTTCCACTGATATTTGAGAAAATGTCCGCATAAGGATTGCTTCAAGCCTTTTTACTTCTCACCACTGAAAATCAGTAATTGTTATTTCTGGATGAGTCATGTCAATTGATGTATTCTTTAATTCTAAAAGACGCTCTATCATTAGGTGAGTACTAACCCACCAGATACTTTGTCTAATAGCAACTTTTCCTCCTTTAAGTTTTAATATAACTTCAACTTTTGGTGCACTTGCAATCACAGCTATTTGACGAACTTTATAAGAGTATGGACATATTCTTTCAAACTATCTTTGATAACGAACTGTAATGTATAGCAAATCGCATGTGTTCTATTTTTACAGCAGTGAAAGTCGATTCCACATCTTCATTTAATTCCGTTTCTAAATTACCTTCAGAATTTTCTGGGTCAGTGATAGAAATTTCGGATTCACATGTTAAATTCGTATTATCTATTTCAGAGGGGTCTACTTTGAGTTTATCTATTGCACTTATCATGTTGGATGCATTATCCATTACGACTCCTAAAACTTGCTCTTTAGTAAGTCCAAACTCTGAGAAATTCAACTAGATTTCTTATAAATTCTGATGAATGTTGTGATTGCTTTTCTCGAACGGCTAAAGTCGTATTGTTATTTTGTCATTTGAGTTGGTGAATTGGACATTTATTGCAAAATAATTTATTCTCTGTCTAGTACAAGCATCCATTTTGAGAAAAACAAAATTTCCCATGGAGCATTTGTTTCAGCACTTTTTTTTCTACCTTTCAGTTTCACTTATCACCATTTTTCTGACATCATTCCTTTCCATAGAAACGCCTAACTCTTTGGATAATTCAACATTTAATCCAGAAAATGCTGAAAAAAAAAAGAATTTTACGGGTACTCCTTCATTTACAACCATTTGAATAATATGCGTTTTAAATTTTTCAGCTGTCATTGATATTGTCCCCTTTGACTTGTTACAAATCTTGAAATAGAAGGTTGCATACATGAAGTGTTTTGGGTAACTGGTATAACCTAACTTTGGTTTTCATCTTCCATTATTTTAAAGATTTCAAGATGTTGCCTTTGCAAAAATGGCGTTTTAAATTAGATGTGTTAGCGTTCATTTTCAATCCAAAGATGACTTCATTTTTTGCCAACTTGCAAAGCAAAATATTTTCTTCAATTTCACTTTTATTTTAAACTATTTTTTTACTCATGATTTATTACATTGCTTCGTATTCATTGTGAAAAGGTTACTTTAAAAAAAAAAATAATAATATATATATATATATATATATATATATATATATATATATATATATATATATATATATATATATATATATATATATATATATATATATATATATATATATATATATATATATATATATATATATATATTATAATTCTTATAACCTACACCATATCCCACATGATGCAGGGTGGTGTCGATTGCAGAAACTCTTCATGTTCCTTCAACCGTACGTGGGAAGAGAGAGAGAGAAAAAAAAAATGGTTAAAAATGGTTCCCATAACAATAATAATAATAATAATCCAATAACAATAATTATCTTCTTTTCTTATCATAAGAAGCATAGAATAATTTTTAACATAACTTAATTTTAGGAATTATTTCAAACTTCTGAAAAATTTTCACAGCATCAATTTCGTTTACTATATGTTTATCTAACCAACTCAAATTATACTCAATATTCATCTTTATTTTTTTAATTATTATTCTATATCCCTCCTCAATAAACTTTACAATAAGAATAAAGTTTTTAAAAAATGCTTCAAAATCGAAATCATATGAAGCACAAAAGTTAAAAAATGTCTTTTTTTTTTTAAATATTTAAAATAATGTTTAAAAAAATATGTAAGGAATACCAACATTTCATATACTATATTTTCTCCATTCCCGTATATTCCTTAAGTATATATATATATATATATATATATATATATATATATATATATATATATATATATATATATATATATATATATATATATATATATATATATATATATATATATATATATATATATATATATATATATATATATATATATATATATATATATATATATATAATATATATATATATATATATATATATATATATATATATATATCCCCTCATCACCACTTGGGAGTTGGTGGCCTAAGATGATGGGTTTGGAGCCACCAAGACTGCAGCCGGCTTGTCCTGATGCACGGTCTATTTTTTTCATTAATTTCTGCAACATTCGCGGTCTACACTCCAATTTCCACTTTGTTGAACATCACCTCTCTTCTTCTAGACCTCACCTCTTATTCTTGACCGAAACTCAGATGTTTGAGCGTTCTGATAACAAACCCTATTCTGTTTCCTCCTACTGTCTCTATCCTCAATTTTCAGCCAAAGGGGGTTGTTGTGCATACGTGCGCAACGATGTCGTTTGTTCTCGTGTCTCTAATTTGGAGTCTTCCGAATTTTCCACCTTATGGCTTAGGCTCTCTTGCCATTTTATATATTTATATATAATTATATATTTTTATTTATCTTCAAATTCTACTGACTATCCTAAATTCTTCGACTATTTAAACTCCAAAATAGAGCACATTCTCTCTTCTTCTCCTTTCTCTGAAATCATCATATTAGGTGATTTCAATGTTCACCACCGCCAATGGCTTTCTTCTAGTTCTCATGATACAGCTGGTGAACGTGCCTTCCCTTTCGCTATCCAAAACGACCTTGAGCAGTTGGTGCAGCTCCCTACTCGTATCCCTGATCGTCTTGGAGATGAACCCAACATTCTAGACCTTTTTCCTAACTTCTAATCCTTCTCCTTATACTGTTAAACTCTTTCCTCCTCTGGGTTCCTCCGATCACCTTCTTATCTCTGTATCCTCTTCTATCTCTTCAAGTCTTCCGCAAGAAAGACCCCCTTCTATTGAAAGGAAACGTTTGTGGCATTTCGGTGCCGCAAGCTGGTCGGACTTGCGGTCGTACTTCTTTGATTTCCCGTGGAATGATTATTGCTTCCGTGGTAAGGGGTCCCTCGGAGTGTGCAGAACGCATTACCGAGGTGATTCTCTCTGGCATGGAGGCGTACATTCCATTTTCTTTCCCTTCTACTAAACCTAACAAACCTTGGTTTAACTCTGCTTGTTCTCGCGCTATTCGCCGCAGGGATGCTGCCTTCAGGGATTACCGTCGTCTTCAAACTCCAGAAACTCACGCAACTTATATTTCATCCCGGAATCGTGCAAAATCTATCCTTCGTAACACTAAAAACTCTTTTCTCCGTAGAAAATGCAATAATCTTTCTGGTTCCTCTTCTTCACGTTCTTTCTGGCATTTTGCAAAAAATGTCAACTCTAACTTTGCTTCTTCCTCTTTCCCTCCTTTAATATCTTCCGACGGCACAACTGCTGTTTTACCTTCTTCTAAAGCTGAACTCTTTCGCTCAAACTTTTGCCTTCTAATTCAACCTTAGACGATTCCGGAGCTATTCCTCCTCCTTCAACCCCCTCCAACTCATTTATGCCTAAAATTAGAATTTCTTCTAAAGATGTCATTTCTGCTCTCTCTGAGCTTAATACTAAGAAGGCGTATGGTCCTGATGGTATCCCTCCTGTGGTTCTCAAAACTTGTGCTTCCGAGCTTGCACCCTGCCTTGGTAAACTATTTCGTCTTTGTCTTTCTACTTCAACCTTCCCTTCTTGCTGGAAACGTGCGCTCATTCAGCCTGTGCCGAAGAAGGGGGACCCCTCTCAACCCTCCAACTATCGTCCTATTTCTTTGACCTCCGTTCTTTCTAAAGTTTTCGAATCTATCCTTAACAGGAAGATTTGGAAACATCTCAATTCTTCTAATCTTATCTCTGATCGCCAGTATGGCTTTCGTAAGAAACGCTCTACTGGTGATCTTCTTTCCCTTCTCTCTGACTCTTGGTCCTCCGCTCTTCGGCATTTCGGTGAATCTTTTGCTGTCGCGCTGGACATATCGAAAGCCTTCGATAGAGTCTGGCACAAAGCTTTGATTTCTAAACTTCCCTCTTTCGGTATCTATCCTTCCTTCTCTCTGTGATCTTCTCTCTAATTTCCTTTCCGGTCGTTCTATAGCAGCTGTTGTAGACGGCCACCGTTCTTCCTTTAAATCTATTAATAGTGGTGTTCCTCAGGGTTCTGTCCTATCCCAACACTTTTTCTGCTTTTCATTAATGACCTTCTCTCTATTACTTCATCTCCTATCCACTCCTATGCTGATGACTCCACCCTTCATTACTCTTTTCATTTTGAAAAACGCCCCTCCCAACAGCAGTTGATAGACTCAAGAAGGGTAGCCTTGGAGCAACTAACCTCTGATCTTTCTCGTATTTTAAATTGGGTTAGAGAAAACATGATTATTTTAATGTATTTGAGACATATTTGAGACTATATTTGCCTCAAAAACTCAATTCCTCCTTTCTCTCTACTCGACACAATCTTCCACACAACTATGATATCTTCTTCGAAAACACACAACTCAAACCTTCATCTGTTCTTAATATTCTTGGTGTTTCCTTTTCTCGTGATCTTTCTTGGAAAGATCACATTACTTCTCTTTCTAAACAAGCTTCTAAGAGGTTGGGTGTTCTGAGGCGCCTCCAGAATTTTACTTCACCCCAGTTGCTTGCTCTGTATAGGGGTGTTGTTCGCCCCTGTATGGAGTATGCTTCGCACATCTGGGGTGGTTCCACACATACAGCTCTCCTTGAAAAGGTGGAGTCTAGGGCTTTTCGTCTCATCAACTCTCCTGCTCTTACTAACTCTCTCCAATCTCTTTCTGCCCGTCGAATTGTTGCGTCACTCTCTCTTACTATCGCTATTACAATGGACACTGCTCTTCTGAACTCTCTCGTCGCATACCTCCTCCATTGAGAAGGGCTCGTGCGACACGCCTTTCTACACAGTCTCATCCTTTCTCTGTCCAACTCTCTGACCCCAGACTTAACCGCTATGCTCAATCTTACATATACTCTACTGGTAAAGTCTGGAACACACTCCCTTCATCTGTTTTCCCAACTTCCTTTGACTTGCATACTTTCAAACGCCGTGTATCTGGACATGTCGGCCACCATCGACCAGGATAGATTTTCCCAACTCCGGTGGAATTTGGTAGGCCTATATATATATATATATATATATATATATATATATATATATATATATATATATATATATATATATATATATATATATATATATATATATATATATATATATAATATATATATATATATAATCAAAATTTTATTAATTATATATTTTTTAGAAATGGTGCAAACTTTTTTGAACTGTTCGTTATTAATTCTGACGAACATACAATAGAGAGGGATACAAGAATACGATTATGCATGAATCTTATTAACAGTTATAAGGATTACAGAATTTTTAAGTACGTATTTGAAATTGTATTTTTCAATCCGGTGAAAAAAAACAAACTCGGATTCGAATCCGAATCCAGATTCGGGGCTTAAAATCAGAATCCTTCACCTTCGAATCTGAATCCGTGTGTGTATGAATTCCCGAATCCTAATCCGAATCCGGATTCGAGTCCTAATTTGGATTGGGATTCGCCTATCATATATAATATATATATATATATATATATATATATATATATATATATATATATATATATATATATATATATATATATATATATATATATATATATATATATATATATATATATATATATATATATATATATATATATATATACTCAGTACCATATTCCACATGATGCAGTGTGATGTCGGCTGCAGAAAGTATTCATATTCCTGTAACCGTATGTGGGAAGGTAAAAATACTGGTTAAGAGGGTTTCCAGCCTTTAGAACCATAATGGCGATGGCTGTCGGCTTGCTTGGCCTGGCACGATCCTTTCGAGAATGTTGATTAGTACCATCTCGAGTTCAAATATATGAAAGATGTGTTACTATTATATATATATATGTATATTATATATATATATATATATATATATATATATATATATATATATATATATATATATATATATATATATATATATATATATATATATATATATATATATATAATATTGTTTTATTATTATTTATATATAATAATTTTGGGATTTGAACCAGCGACCTCTTGAACAACACTCCTAAACTCTACTATTGGATTACGCCAATATAAATCCCAACACTTAACCACTGTATATATATATATATATATATATATATATATATATATATATATATATATATATATATATATATATATATATATATATATATATATATATATATATATATATATATATATATATATATATATATATATATATATATATATATATATATTATATATTTCACTTAATAAATTGTCTCGTAATGTAAATTTTTATATCCGTAATGAAGATAGATTATTATAAATGTTGAAAAGAAAATCCCCCCTCCCCCTAGAAAAATTTGAAACCCTCTAAAAGAAAGAGGAAAGTGGCGTTTTCTAATTCAAATGTAGTGAATGCTCCATTAAAGTTCCGAAATAAAGCCATTCAACGAGTCTAAGATCAGGTCTCATTCCTCCATTCTATTATCTTTTTTGTTTTGTGCCCTTTTATAGGTTGCTTTGTTTGGGCGAATTCCTCCTTGCCTAGGCCCTTGTCTTGGCCCTTGCCGAGGTCCCACGACAGCCATCAAACAATTGCGCGTCCGAATGCGTACGTAGTAATTGCCTCTTTTACGTTGTCCTATACACCTGTTTCGCAATTAATAACAGCTGTGTGTGTTATACAAGTGTATTATATACACAAGCCAGTCCATATAAATTAGTTATTTCATATCGAAACAGTTTACTGGCAGATACGTGTATATACGTTAAAATATATATCGGACTCTTTTTTTTTTTTTCTTTCATTCTTTCGGTCATTTTATTTTTTAAAATTTATTTTCAAAATAGGTAGAGAGA